>JAAAKL020012384.1:0-13063 GCA_010016065.2 Carybdea cf. marsupialis auct. non (Linnaeus, 1758)
GGTTGTAGTAATTGGCTTTCATGTCGTCTACTCTACGAATACCTCACTGGCTTGCAAACATTGGTGGTGCTCCTTTACGAATATGAACAGGACAATCATTTTTGATATGCCCTTAAGACATGTAGTACTTCACCTCTCATTGAACGGATCAGTGACTGACTGCCATACCATTCATGCTGACCCCTCACAACGGTACATGGCACATTTAACGTCATCAAAAAATTAGATTGAATCTTACCTTGTTTGAAGTGAACCACGAAGAATCGTTACGACAAATGATGCAGCAGTTCGGCAAAATATGCTTACTCCATTACGAAGTTGTTGCCGCTCTTTCTGTACTTACTCCTAGAGACTGTCGTGTTAGCTTCCGAGCAGATGCTGCGGTGTCCTCTACCTGGGTAATACTTGTGCTTTGCTCCGAACGTTGCCTTTTTCCTTCATCTTTTTTTTCCTGCCTTGTAATTTTCTCTAAATCGCAGAATCTTTTATGGCACTTAGCGTGATGGGTCCATGGCAAAGATGTGAGATCGCCACTATCGAGGAATGCCTCCGCATCTTCGTCGGAGAAAAATGCGTACGACTGCTTAGCAATTTCACCTTCTACGCAGTCTAATGTAGCCCATCGTTTTCAACATTCAATAAATTTTCTTAGTCTTGGCCTTGAAACAGTCACCAGAGGCTCAGAAACATCGTTGAAATGCAAAAAACACGGGTACATGCTTACTTACAGCACTTTTACCGGCAAACGCCATGATCAAAATGACCTGTTTGTTGATAGCAACAATTTAGAACTTTTTCTTGTTTCCCTGAAACGCTTCCCTTGTTAATTTGAAGAGTAATTGGGTGACTAACATTTCGTCGACAAAGTTATCACGAGATTGTGGTCAATAGATTACTCACACTCATAATGCTCAAACTCATTTCAAATGAAATTTGCGCTCTTCGTTGATTTCTCAGCCGAAATTGTCCAACTTTGGAGTGGGATTTCTCGTTATTGTGCGCATCATATGATTGGGAAAAAGTACTTTCATGGAGTGGGGCAACGAAAATCATTTTCTAGGCATCTTTTTAGGCCAGAGCTCCCGGATTATTACGGGCGAGCGTGTTTAATGAATTAACCTTTCCGGGATGACTTTGAGCAAGAGGCGTATGGGCCAATCAGATCGCAGTATTTAGGCGCGGAAAGAGAAAGTACTCCTGTACAGTCATAGTAAAATGTAATGTTTTTCGTTATGGTGAAACGTTCTTGAGGAACGTGTAGTTCTGACGACAGTTATCTTGACAAACTCAGAGGAGTCTTTTTTGTCGCCTTTCCTACGCCAAAGTTTGACACAGTTTGATTTTATTTATAATTTTTAATATAATTTATAGTTCTTACCGTTAATTCTAACTTTCGGGGCTGCTTACTCGCCATGAAAGCGTACACGGGTCCCTGGTATTCCAATTGTCGTGCGTTGATTATTACAGTTGAAACGAGGAGAAAGGAGATATTTCGGATGTTATACTGTAGGCCAGTTGTCATTATGGCATTTTCTATTCCCGTCTTTACCTTGCAGCATTTTGTAAATGGCAATGGTCCGACAGAGGAGTATCCTGACGCTGTCCCAGTAAAGTGAAAGCAGGTCGAAAGTTACCCAGTCGAAATCATGATTCTCATGTGAAACCTAGGTGAGAACGTAACCTTAAACCATTTTTTATTTCAAATTTGTAGTATATGCACTGTGCTGTTTTCACCCATCTATCGTTACAGGATATTCATTGCTTTTTATTGCTACTGCATCCTACAGGGTCCTGGTTAGGCTTTTGCATGGGGTGGGGAGGGGTGTAGAGACCACCTTTAGCCCCATGCTCCCCCTCCAAAAGACACGGTCTTTTGAAGAACTACATAACAAATTGACTTATATATATCAGATGAAACGATAATAGTTTTATTGAAACTCCTAATCAAATCCTCTTAGTACGCGTTTTGCGTGATCGACAACTTACTTCTAAGGGTGCACAATGACTCATCCCTATTCCCAACTCCGTTTTATAAGAATCAACCCTCGACTGTAGAAGAAGTTGGTTTTCCTTTTCTTTATCGTAAACGTTAATCGCTTGCTCTTTTCGCTTTTCAATATTTTCTGAAACTAAATACTTCTCGTGGACATCCACAAACGACCTAAATGCACCCTCGAGCTCTCTCTCGAGCTCTCTCGAGTGTTCTCTCTAATACTTCTGCGGTCACCCTATTGCTGAGACCCTCCTCAACCGCCTTCACCTTACGGTGAAGATTACTCAAATGTCCCGCCTTAGAATGCTTAACACTTTCAATATTATCAACATCTCGACGCCATGGGACAATTCATTTCCTGATTATTGTGAACTGCACTAGTTTCCAGCGCCGTGTATTTGCCCCGTAAAGGGAATTGATTCGAAGGGAAACCTTTGCAGTTCTAGCAACGCTTCGAAAGTCGGAATGTGTTGTGAGTTGTTCTTTCTTTCAGCTAAAGCCATGGAACTGTTCCATAGAAGATTTTCAACTTGCTATTTATTGTGCAAAATCCTAGAACTGTTTTGAAAAGACAAGACAACCTTACGACATGACTTGTCTTTTCAAAGAAGATTTTCTGCGTATTCAAGTGAATAGTTGTTTCCTTGGTTGCACATGAATACCTAGCTGTATAATAGTAATATTTCGCACCCTCATCTAAGGCCCCCTTTCTTATGTTTGATATCTCCCACTGCCAAGTAATCAAGCCCCTTATATTAAGCACCCGAGAGTGTTTGTTCAGAGATTATTGTTAGATCTTGGCGCGGCAATTTATATACGTAACCACGAACTTTCCTTTTCCATTTATGCTGTTCCCTGGTATTCTCACAATTTTCAACCACTAGAGGTCTGGAACTCGGTTCTTAGCCTCAAAGTGGCAATCTAAATTATCTGTGAGACCAAACCATTGAACAACAAGTTTTATAAACTTGAAACATACGCAAATCATCTGGGTTTACATTCGGATTCCGATCAAGATATATGAAGGTCTGGGCCAAAATATGGAAAATTTAAAACTATAACTCACTACTTCTCACACGTTATTTGAGTCACCAAGATAATCAATGATTGCAATTTCATCAAGTTTCATGCTGGATGCACGATCATTCTAATGATTTCCCTTACCTATAAGTTGAATTTGACGGGGGGGGATTCAGACTAAATAGCGACAGTGCTACGTGGGCAGATTATTCTTAAATACGCTAAAAATGTTTTTTTCCGAATTCTTGCGCCGTATTTGGGCGACTTTGTGGAAGTTTAGGCGGGGAGAGATTAGCTAACTCTACGATACAAAGACGGATATGTTTACAGTGTTGCCAGGTGGGCGGTTTTCAAGCCCAATTAGGCTTTTTCCTGTTCAGTTGTGTGGGCGTTTTTTCCCTTGAGTGGGTGTGCGGTTTTTGGCATGTTTATTCTGAGCATGCTGGCTCTTCCATTTAGCAACGCATCTGTTGAGCGCACATTTTGTCAAATGAATCTGTTAAAGACCAAGTTGCACAATAAGATGCAGCAACCAATGTTGGAAGCGCTTCTGCATGTGCGAGACTTCATGACACGAAGAAATGTCTGCTGCAACGAGTTTGTGCATACGAAAGATATGCTTAGCAAAGTTAACGAACGCCAGCACTTCAAATGTGGACGAACATGTTTCGGAGGACTTTTAACTGCGCAAACAGTTTGTGATTTTGTATAATAAACTAAATAATTTAAGGCCGATTTCGTGGACTTTCATGCCATGATTTCTATGATAGTCATATTATGTCCAGTTATAAATTCCAGACGTCATCTTTTAAACAGAATATATGTCAATGTACTATAAGTTATTACTTCAATATCCCGAGAAATTTAAGAAAAATGAAATTACTTTCGAGTGCCAAATAATTGTACACCCCCACTTACTAATTTCTGAAATTTATAAAACGCCCGTTTCTTTTTAAGACCCCCGTTTATTAATTTCAAGAAATTTTCCTAGCCCTAAAAATGTAAATGATGTCTGAAAACACTTGAATAACTTCCCGTGCAAAGTTTGACCCTTAAATAGTTTCTGATCGGTCAATTAGTACGATTTTTTGTCTTCAAGTGTGTCATCTTTACTTAAAACTTTCTCGAAACTAAGACTATAGTTTAGGACACCCCGTTTATTAACTTCAGGCCGTAATGATGATCCCCAGTTTATTCGGCACTCCAGAAGGGCTTTGTGGCTGTTTCAGCAGGATTTACGTTTGGACGGATTTTTGGGCTGCTGTTTCTAAATTTGGGCTGGTTTTGGGCTGGTTTTGGGCTGGTTTTCAAGATAATTTTTGCGGGAAAGAGAAAATCCACCTGACAACCCTGTATGTTGATAAGATATTCTCAGGTCAACTAGTTGGTGGTCAGCACTGGTATGAACTAAGAGTTCCAAGATGGCTCTCCTTTCAAAATGTTGCCTACAATCCTCACTATGCTATGCAGCTATTTGCATTGCCGTTTTTCTGCTCATCAAATACAGTGGAATTTTAGACATAGTTGTTAGGCCGCTAAGAAAGAAATTTGTAGCTTGGTGTCTGTCAAGAGTTTTACCGCCGTACCACAAAAAAATGAAAGAATTTAAGGAGGAGCTTTTTGCATCCATTGAGTCTGGCTCGGTTTTGGAAATCGGGGTTGGATATGGAGGTAACTTGGACTTTTACCAAAAGGGAACGAAATTAACAGTTTGTGAACCAAATGAAATGATTAAGCCATACCTACTTGAAAATCTCAAGGGAAGAGAAAATGTGAAACTGGAGAAATTCATCGTTGGGAAGAGTGAAGACTTGTCGGAAATCCCAAGTGGATCAATGTCTGCAGTTGTTTGTACTCTGGTCTTGTGCAGCGTGGATGACGTCGGTAAAGTGTTGAAGGAAATTTTACGGGTCCTTAAACCAGGGGGAAAGTTTCACTACCTGGAACATGTCTTGGCTGATGAGGGCACACTACTTTATTACGTTCATTATCTTATCGAGCCGTTGTGGTCGTTAGTTCATGATGGATGCAGAACGACTCTGAAAACATGGAATTTCATCGAGCAGGCAGGATTCTCAGAGGTAAAACAGAAACGATTCTACACCCGATTTAAGCCAAAGGATTTAACTTTGTACTTGATTAGACCGCATCTCATGGGTGTCGCAGTCAAGTAAAAGGCATTTCGGATTTTAAATAGATCGGCTGGAATAATCTATGGTTGGTTTCAGGACATGGCTGTAAACGTGATTGGCGTGTGGCGATGACCAACACTGGTGTGGAGACAACTTACTCTGATACAATTTTTATGCAAAGAATATGCACAAGAAACACACTACGTTCACTAGATAACGTTTAGAGTGATACCTAACATTGTGGGGTATCATGGTTCAAGAGTTAGGAGAGCATGTATTCTATAGCGGACACGTGTACCTCGATTTCACTGGACAGTTTGTCTTGTTACCAGATTCACTTAGCATTATGTAGTTACAGATCATACAACTTATTCATGCAATACACAATACATTGACAGGTGTAACCGTGTATATATGTTTTTATGCACCATTCTGTGGATCAGAACTACACACAACAATTTCCCATATGGCTTGTTATTGTGAATCGAAGATAGATAACTTGTCGCATGAACAGAAGTAAATTTAACAGTCTATATTTGCCTTACCGGTACATCAGATACCGTTAGTATTTACATGAGAACCACATGATCGCCATTAGGTAGCATTCCAGATTTTAGATGAAATATCGCATATCAGGGTAACCATCCTGGAATGTTATTTTCATCACCCCATTTTACCAGAAGAAACTACCTTTATCCGGGAGGTTTTTGCATAGTAGTGATTGCGTTGAGGATTGGAAGGGCACTTCCATTTTATTTTGTTTATCATGATCATTGTTGCCATAAGGTCTTGTCAAGGGCATGGTGTGTTATAGAATAAGACTTTAAAATCTTCTTCCAAAGTAATGGTGATGCTGCTGTTTTCTCTACAAGACATTTTATGTTTGGGATAAAGCCCCTTTTTGTCCAAAGCTCACCCAAACTGACACACAAGTCTGCCCACACTCTTTTCTACTGCTTTTTAAAAGGGGAGGGTTTATGACCACACAGGTTACAGTTTATGGATATTATAAACCACAGATATTGTTATTGTGTAGTTTGAATGGTTTCAAGTGTCAATGGATGGCTGTTTATACTAGTTTTTACCTATGACACCAGCCTAGTGAAAGCAGATAGGTACAGTGTCCAATCGTAAGTGCAGACAATTTTGTAGACCAGTGATATTTTGAAACAGTGCACTTCAGAATGTATGTTACATTTAATTTATGGTTTGAGGGTTATTGTAACACATGGATTCAGGTGTCATTGAATATGTATGTAGTGTTTTAGATATTGATATTGATAAGTGAATTGATGCATAGTTGCACCATGTCAACCGCTTTCTTATCACCTCTTGTGTGTTTGGTAGTAGCATAAAGGTTAAACAATCAAAGGTTGTAGTTTTTACAGGGGAAATTATTCTATGGTATCTACAAAGTGCAGTCTGCATCTTGATAACCAATATTATGCCAATTGCTGAGAAATGTAAACATCTGCAGAACCATATGGGCCAACAACATGTTTCCTTGATAAGGCCCCCAATTTGTTTACTTGAGGTATTGTTGCTTATAATAACCATTTGGGTACCAGTTAGGGTGTCTGAGGACTTGTAGTTGTATTACAGGTACTGTCACATGATGGACCATGAATCTGACACTGCCAAGCACTCCAATAAACAGATGAACTGAATTTAAGGTGTTAATGTTTGGTCTGCCTCTTAAACATTCCATCAATTCTCAAGACAAGATACACTAGCAGCCAACTTGAAAAACACCGAGTTTGTTTTCACAATCTGCTTTAATATATATAGCTACCAGGACGAGCTGCTCAGCCACAAATGCTGCAAGTACCTTTGAAGTGCACAGCACAGTCCATTGGCTCCTGCAGATGGATAGCAACATATTTCTTAGACTTCTGAAGTAGTTATATACTTGTTGATAGTAACATGAATTACAAACTATAACTCTGTGTTAGTTACATGAAAAAGATTAGTTAGTTACATTCTATTAACAAATTCTTAGTAAGCATGCTTCATTTCATACAGAGTTTTAGGAGTACTTCTAAGTGGATATCATACTGTTTAACTCTCTTTTCTTTCCTTAAATAATAATCAACTACTTTGGCTAAGTATGTCAATTTTACACCATAATATGCATGCTGCTTTGGTAGTATAGGCTTACATGCATATTGAGATTGGGCCTGTGGATGTGATAGTCAAAGAATTGTCAACATGCACTTCCTTTGGTTGCATATTGTGGTAGACCAATTTGGCAGGTAAACACAAATCAACACTTGGCTGTAAAATTTAATATAACCAAGGTGTTGCAACGCTGATCAGGAAAAGTTGCAGTACAAAGATCATCATGGGCTAAAAATCAGGTGTGTTTTTGTTTATATTTGAAATTCAAGACCAGTGGATCTTAAATATGAATTATGAATGGTCAGGTCTTTTTAAAAGTGAGGATAATGAAAGAAAAGTCATATTTTGGGCACTTATCTTTAATCGTATGGTCGTGAAATTATGTTACCATAATTATTGATCACATGATGCATAATTTACATGACACTGATTTCTGCCCTTCAAATAATGAAAGCCTCTGATTTGTGCAACCAACTTATACATAGTATTTGTTGACACAACTAAATATTTTATGGCTATAGGCTAATGCTAATCAAGGGTTGCTGCTTCCCTGGCCCCACCCTGGCTATGGGCATGATATCCTGTAATGCAAACATGCGCTTACAATATCACAGTAACATTTTAAACTGGAGGAAGCTGCACAGGCTTTGTCACTATAGCAATCAAGGATACTCTATGGGAGTCAACTACCTTTCACTTATAATTCATTATTTTGGCTTTTAACGAAAGAGGAACATGCTGTGGCAGACTATTTCATGCTGACGAAGGAGTGGACACATTACCATGAAGTTGAATTAGTTGATGAAGAAAACAAGCAGAGAGTGGGGGGGGGGGGCTGAATTGGTGGATGGAAACAGGCACTAAGTGGGGGACTTGAATTTCTGGGTGAACACAGGAAATGAATGGTTGGAGGGTGAAGAAAATAGGCAATATATGGGGGAGGGCTTGAATTACTAGATGAAGAAAACAGGCAATAAGTATTGTGCCCCTAGGTTTATAATAGTACTTGAGGCTTTTTCAAGGAATTTCAAAGTGGTTGTCCATGATGGTTACTTTATGCAGATGACCTAGTACTGGTTGCAGATACCATAGAAGAGTTGATTAAGAGTCTTATTATGTAGGCATGATGTTTGGGGGGACTTTGAGTCAAAGTGGGAAAGACGAAGTACGTGGTTAGTGGCATCAATAGGGAATCTACAAGAGACACTAATTGACTGATATTCCCAGTTTACCACAGAGCATTTGTAATAACTTGATACATTGTAGCAGTTGCAGTCAGCAGCTTCAGTAAAAAGGTAGCAACCTTACAGGTAGATGGAAAGAATTTCCAGTGTAGGAAACAAGATCAGAATTGGAAAAGTTAAGGGATTTGCTGTGTTTTTTCGAACTTTGGGAGGAACCTTTGCCTTGTCGAGATGATAGTATGTAGGGATGTGTCACTGGGCAGACACAACTTTCATTAGTAAGGTTGTGAAGTGAACAGTGACCTGCTTTACACATTGGTTTCCTAGAGACTTGCACTGTACTGGTAGTTTACTGATACTTCTGGAGACAAAATATAACAGAAGTAACGATAAGGACTATGGAGATGAAGTGTGTTGGTGCATGCACTGTCTTCAGAGTCAAGGATGGCAGAACTGAACAGCTATATAGAGGTGGAACTAATGAGGTTATCATCCAAGTTTGACTGTCTGTTGTAGCGCTTGATGGTATCAGTGAAGAATACCATGAGATCTTTTCACTGTTCTTTATAGAAACTGTTATGGTGAGATATATTAACAAAAAGCAACTGATGATATCACTATTGAACTAATTTAGCAAAGCAATTGGATTTTTTAGTAATCAATTTAGCAGACAGCATTACCTGGTTGAGAGAAACATGTTTTATTTCAGATTCAAAACCACAATAATTCTTAATCAGTTAACAAAACAAGAAACAAAAAATATTTGTTTGCATTGTTAAAACTACAATTACATAAGTTGCACAACTGGCTTAGTGCAAACAAATGATTTATTTTGTTGAATTGTTGTAAAAAGGAGCCTTCCTAGCAGTCTAGCATCAATATATTTGACAGTGTTCATTGCTACTTTACATGATCCACAGCAGCAAGAAAGTTCTGTATTAAAAAGTCAAGATTGAAAACAAACCACCATGCCCCGGTCCTAGGGGCTCCATGGGCCGTGTTATTGGAGACTCTAGATTGCTGTGTACAATACTGGTTTGTATGACCTGTATACAGCATTACACCATTAATACAACAATGCAACATTGGTGTGGGAGCAACTGGAAAGTAATTATGAAATTGATAGTTGGAGCATGGAAACACAATGGGCATAGATTCTGGGGGGACGTGGGGGACTTTTCTCCCTCACTTGTCAGGATAGGAAGACAATAGCTGGTTTATCCCTCCACTTTTGGGCCTAGAAATGTCAAATTGTACACGTCTATTCCTTTTGACCCATTGTATGTATTTAGAACAGCCGTCATGAGAAACAACACTTAATGTCAATGGTTAGAAGCTAGCTTCAAATAGTATCTCTTGCTTGACTAGTTTTTTGCAATACATAAGGGCGATGCCTGACTGCTCCTGTGATGCGAGGTGACCCTTGCGGTGCCAATCTTCCTTTATTTTGGGTAGCACCTTAATGGCGCTGTTGCTCTCCCAACAGGAGCAGGATCCTCACCACACCACGCCTTAAGATATTGTCAGTGGCACAACTAAACTGTTTCAAAAACAAGCTTTGGTATTCAAATTTTTGACACGACTCAATTTATTCAGTGTTTCATGGGAAACATCGTTTCAAACCAGGGATCTCCCATCCGTAGGCTTTGCACCTGTAATGACTGCAGGTAGACATCAGTGTTAAATATCTCGAAGGTGAAAAATCATGGGACCACGGGGATTTAAAACAACCGGTCTCCTTAGTTGCGCAACAACGACGGGGATTTGGGATGTCTCTATTAGCTAAGCCGACTCCAGTGAAGTGTGAGATGGGTTTGAGGCGTCGTGGGTTAGAGAGAGATTGTGTGTGCGTGAGTTTGTAGAGCCAAAGCTGTGTCTTGTGTATGTAGGAGCGTGTTCTTGCCTCGGGTCACCATTTGTAATAACTGAATGGTGACATAGATGTTATAAAATCTCGAAGGTGAAAAATCGTGGGACGACGAGGAATCGAGCCCACAGTCTCCACATTGCACAACACGACGCTTTTCCACTAAGCTACGGTCCCATACCAACGAGAGAGAGAAATACAGGATGTCTATTGTTTGGATATTGCATCACTACACACACCTTCCTAGCGTACAAACGGTATGTTTTACTTTGAAACTGGGGACGATGATTAACATCAAGCAAGTGAAGAGGTAGATGACGAAAACGTTATTGCTAAAAAAATATGGTGTACCCAGAAACCCTTGTCTTTTTTGCCAGGAGGACCAGACCCATTGTAAAAATATATAAAAGGCAAAAAAAGCACTAACTGGTATAGCTCTCAAAAATGAATAAGAATCATTAAAGAATACCTTGGGTCATTATTTGTGGGTTTTTTAAGAATCACGAAGCTCAACTCTTAGTTATAATCCTTATAACAAAGACAGACGGGCAACTTGGCTGTGGCAAGGTTTAGTGGCAAGTGCTTTTCAACTTGTCAACGTAACTGGTAATTGGTGTTTATCAGCAGGCTTCCTTATGTGTACAAAAAGTTCGACAGGTTTCTTTTAGACATACCAGGCCCACGTGTTACACTCACGATTGGCTTTTTATTAACATGCATGGGCTAGTTTTCAGCAATCGCGAAAAAAATATGATTCTTAGCTTTGTCGGTAGCGTATGTTAAGATTTAGTACGCAAGACCCAGAGCCCACCTACTTTCTTCAATTTAGATGTAACCATGTGCTTTCCCCTTGGTCATGTACCTACCCCGCTTTGGTGACTGTAACCACAGTAACACATTAGTATTCACACTTATTGTGATCGGTTATTTTTGGCGTCACTAAACTAGTTTTCATGACTGTTATGTATCTAATTTTCGGAAGAAACATCCTAACACACTAACACACTAGTTTCAGACATATCTGCTTTACCTCTGTGCACAGTTTTGCTTTTGGCACTGCACCCAACTTTTTATTAGTTTGCCCCCTTATTTGGTATTTCGTATACTTCCCTCTGCACATCACGTTGGGATTGTTTGGAGTTATTTTGGAATGTACTGATAAAATTGTGTATCACTTACTGTATTTGGCAATCCGTTATTCATATTTTATACGGATTACCATACCTTAGCTCCTCAGTAAGTGATAGCCTTCTAACTACTCTAGTCAGCTCAAACCAGTTCAAGTAGTCGCCCATATCAACGTGATATACTTGACCGCTGCTTAATCACCGT
This sequence comes from Carybdea cf. marsupialis auct. non (Linnaeus, 1758), assembly GCA_010016065.2. Lineage (NCBI taxonomy): Eukaryota > Metazoa > Cnidaria > Cubozoa > Carybdeida > Carybdeidae > Carybdea > Carybdea cf. marsupialis auct. non (Linnaeus, 1758). The sequence goes on from JAAAKL020012384.1 coordinate 11,647, forward strand.
TTCTGCTTCAGTTGCGAGAAAATCGAAAAGATAAGACTTAGATAGCAATAATTGTCGTCAGACACGACAAGAAAGCAGGCTTAGTTTCATTATGTCGACAGAATTTGCCGCTGACCGCGAAACCGCCAGCTCGTGATCGTGTCCGCAGTATTAAGCACAATCTCCGCTATTGCCTTCTTGTTTACAGAGACTTTTATGTCTCATACTTCGAATGACCACCAATGCTAAGGACGCCTATCTCATTAGAGATCTAGTGCTTGGACACCTAGTAATGACCTCATATCTCATATCTCTAATGATATATGAACCATTCTATCCCGACAAGGCCGGAAAATTAATTGCTCTGTTTCCCGAAGCAAGGAAACACACATATTGAGCATTTACGGAACTAAGGGTATTTCCCTTAGAGGGAAGATGTTTATCATTTCGTGAGTCGTAGTCGTTTTCTGAGCTACGTTTCGAGAGATACTTCTGGGACCTTCTGGCTAATGGACTCTGGAACTGTTCACCGAAGACGAATTCTTACAATCTACCACACATATAGTTCCTGGCGATATCGTATAAAACACACAATACACAAAATAGGCATGGTGCCACCTCTACAACAGGTTCGACCCCTACTTCCTAGGGGGTCTGCAGTATTATGGCATAAATTCAGCGAATAGTTCCAGAGTACTTCCCTCTCTTCAACTATTCTGAATATACTTACTTTCCGACCAAATATATTTTTTCATTTATGTCCATATCTTAGCTTTCACCCAAAATACCGGTTTCCTGTTGTGCTATCTCACGTGGTTAACTAACTGATTATCATTGGATTTTATTCTAATGTTTTTCCCTAGGCCCATATTGTTAGGGCTTTTTCTAGGCCCATAGGCATACTGCACTTGTTTTGCTGTCTTTGCTACTTTGATGCCCTGCTGCAGTGCCCTCTAGTATATTGTTATGAAGATAAATCCGATTTTGATGGTATCCAATGTTTGGAATACTCTCACATCTACTCCTACGCTCGTCAGCTCATTTCCATTGTATAAAACTAGTTGTTTAAAAGCGCCCATACTTCTTGTGGCCTACTCATTCGGTGTATTTTAATCTCAGTCGTTAAAACTAGGTCAAGTAAGATTGTTGTTGCTATTAAATCGCGATTCTGCGCTGATTCAAAGAACAAATAAATCAACAATACAAAAACGACGGACATCAGTGTCCATCTGTTAACCACGATAACTCCTTTTACTTCTCCATATAGACCTGACGAAGAGCGGAGAGGTCGAAAGCTTTTATAATGTCTTGTTCAATTTTTTGAATTATATATATATATATATATATATATATATTCATATTCATATACATATACATATACATATATATATAAAAATAGTAAAAACCACGGCAGTTTGCTTCTGCAAGCTTTCGAGAA
>JAAAKL020012385.1:0-13063 GCA_010016065.2 Carybdea cf. marsupialis auct. non (Linnaeus, 1758)
ATAATTATTCATTTTGCGTGTTGATAAGTGGCCATGCTACTTCTACATTCAGAATGATATCATGTCAATGGCCGGGACTGACATCAACAACTACAAGCATTGCTTTTAAACACTACACTGAACATTTGTTCTCGCTAAGAATCCCTGTTGCTCGTTTTTCATTGTTTTTGTTGAATTTGGTGGAAGCTCACACTTTATCTGCATATCGTTTTAAATAAATGGCCTTTCATTTTCCCCAATGTGGTCACATAACCAATCAATCTGTAGACAAAGCCCACTCTGGTTACAAGGCTCCTTGCAATATACAGACTTTTAGCCAAAGTTTTATCATGGTAAAGCAATAAATATTGCGATTAACTGGAAATGAGGAGTAAACAGGCAAACTGTCAACTTTCCCTTCAATGTGTTTATGCCTGCTCACTGAAGATTTGGAAGTTAAAGTCACATTTACATGACTTACTTTGAAACTGAAAAGTCCAAAATTGTTACTTTGTCAAAGGAAGTGATACTTGCTAGGAAGGCCAAAGTATACATATCAAATCTCTGTAATATTTTACATAACTCAATTCTCTAAGTTAAAGTGCAATTTTTATTGATAAATAGAAAAAAAGAAAAGGACCCAAAATGACTAAGCCATGCCTGGTACAATTCCAGATCAAAGAGATACAAAGACTGACATTGAAATATAATCGCTCTGAAACAATAATCAGTTTAGAGTGGCAGAGATTGTTATAACCTATTCTATTCAGACTGACAATTATAATTCGGATCTTCGTTCATTTATGTTCATCCAATTCATATCACACGAGTGTATGTAGCTTATCTCTACAAATTATTTCATTCTCTAACATCTCAAGATTTTCTTCATTAGTTAGGCAAACAACACTCTGATCCCACACTCAAAATTATCAACAGACTTCAACTATTCAATGAACCACCATGTCTTTTCCTCTTAATTCCACATTTACTTGAGAAACAAAACTTCATTTCTGTTGAACTAACATTGTTCTCCTGTAAACAGTATATCTATGTGATAAATATTAAACAAAAACTAAGAGGACAAAATGGCTTGATGTTCTTCAATCAGACACAATTGATAATTGCAGGTGGCAACCATTGCTGAAAACAGTTAAGTGATTGCATGTACACCACATTGGCCTGTTCCCTAAAGAACCTAAAAAAATGAAACTGAAATTTGCAATGCAATATGAAATGGCTTGACATATGTTTGGATCCAATAAATCAACTTGAAATGAAGACATGTGTGGTGGATTTTTCTCCTATATGTTAAACAATTAGAAGGAGGAAACTTCTTCCATCTATTGTGATGGTGAAAGTGGAAAAGTGGGTTCCTTGAACACCTAAAACAGTGATCAGATATAAACTTGATAAGTTTGTTTGTTGTGTATAATGTGTGTTATCAAAAATGAATTAATTTTGTTTTTAGTGGATACAGATAATAAATGGACTGTTAGTATTATGCAATCATAATGCAAGTAGCCAACGTTGCAGAAAGTATTATGTCAGCAATCAAGATCTTTTTTATGGTCACTGTCAATTAAAAAAAGGGGAATCATGGAAATTGAAAAATCTGTGATTGGTAGGCCAACAACAAACAACGGTCATTTTGCCTTGATCTATCTTACTTTGGTAGTTAATTGTCATCTCTCTTTTAATCGATCATGATGAATCGATTGTTATGTTGCTTTTCTTGCTGAAACCAGAAGATTTATGAGATCAGTGTCTGACAAGAAGCTTTGGCAACATGACAGGTTACAGGGGAATAAAGTTTTAACATAAAGCAACACTTGCATGTATAATAATCTAATTTCTGGTTTCTTACTTGCGACAAGTGCTAGTTAGTTATCAAACCTCAAATTTTACCAGCCGTCACCCGTAATAGATTTTCTGGGTAAATAAAGGTGATGTTGTCAACACACAAACACGTTTGATCAGTGGATTGACCTCTCAACAAGTTTCCATACTTTCACCGCCGGTTGATTGTAAACACAGCAACTCCAAAACCATCTAATAAACTGGTTTGCACCTTTAATACTACCCAGTGTAATTTAAGATGGGCTGAACGTAAGGGAAGATGTGAAGAACTTCACGAAAATAAACTGATTAGACGAAGTTAGGCGAATTGATTAAGGATGAAGTTAGCCTTCAAGATGTACAAGACATGTGCATCACCGGGGTGTGATAACACATTTTTAAAGCAGCGCAACTTAACATCATTCGAGAATTAGGTGGAGGATCGTGTAACACCATACAAAAACAATATCATTACACGTTTACACAGTAAAGTAAGTGTCTGCTACTCACCGTTGACACATAGCAAAGACATGATGAAGGTATGATTTCAACTCCTCACGAAGCTATTAACATCCTCTGTGTGGCCTGTGACACAGTAGTAGTACCCCCCGGCCTTTTCAGCCACTTCGCCTGTCACAGGATTCGAAATTAACACTATCTACGACATTTTCAAACTATCAAACAACTTCAAGCTGTACAAATGTTATCAACAAAAATAACAAAGGGCAATCATCAGTGGTTTCGGCTGTCCGATTCCTTGATAGGCTGCAACTTCTGTGGCTTTGCGATCTGCCACGTTGACTGCTCCACAAGAGTCAGTGTTCCCTTCAGATGAAACTCGATAATCAGTTGTGGTACTATAAACAAGGTCTCACTATACAACGAAGGCCATGTCCACTTTGTCACTCGGATCACTTCATTTGACGAACACTACAACTGGAAAAGGCTAAAGTGATCTTTTGATTACATTCGACAACAATGTGTAAAATGCGGAACATGTGCTCACTGTTACTTAGCAACATGAAGATATCCTGCTGCCCTCTGATATCATCCACAAAATGTGCTTATCTTTTTTAGACCAGAGAATCACTTCATCTTTAAATATTGACAAACTGTAATCTTCCACAAGTTTACTAAACTTACATCATACACGTTTTATTATTTTATTATTTGATTCGTAAGATTGAGATGTCAGGTAGTGGATTAAAAAGTATGGAGGCCCACGAGGGTCAAAGTCTGTTTGGAAAATTGTGAACTATCGACTGAAAAAATCGGCAAGATCATGTTCTGCGCTGTGAGGTGAAAAAAATATCAGCACCGAAAACGCGATTTCCGTCTGGCTTATCCGATACCGAAAGCTGTAAGTATGCCTTCTTAAAAACAGCGCAAGACTAGGAAAGTTCCGTTTCTCACGAAGATTATTTGAAAAATTTGATTTTTGAGTTCAGGTGGAAGGAACATGGATGGACTTTTTTCTCTACCTAACCTACTTATGCACTGGTTTGAACCATGGTGAGGGGTATAGAAAGCAAAATAATATCATAGAGGGAGCCCAAGGTGTCAGTAACTAGAATTATACGAACTAAATTGAACTTTCACGCGAGGGAAATAACTGTGGTATCATTGACAAATTCCCATTGCACTCAAATTTAAGAGCAGAGGTTCGTTCCAGGAGGGTTGTGCTGGCTGATCCCTACTACTGTTCTTCAACTTTCATCCTAAATTACTGGGGTTGCTGTTAAAATATTTCTATAGCCTGTAGGACATTAAGGTCAAATGCTGATTATGAAAATCGTTGTACCACTGGAATCGAACACGCCATCTCCGTTGTTGTAATATGATCTGCTTTTCCACTGCCAGCTACGTTTCATTTCCTAGCCAGGGTAAAATTCTAGTCGAGCTATGCCTACGTAAAGTATTGCACTTACTTGGAATTTTATATTTCTAATTTCTAATTAACTATCCTTCAAGTACCAACATCTACCCTCAAATAACCGCTTATTATGTACTGCAATCTTAACATATTGCCCAAGACATGTTAACCATCCATAAAAGTGAAACTTAAGGGTGATAAATGACTTTTGCAACACCAGAAGAGCTCCCCTCCCTCACTTCACACACACAAACATAGACACACCGTACACAAATACATACGTAGTAGTATTAGAGTCTACCTGGTTTTATTTAGCAATCTAGCAACGGTATCAATACTCATCGGTATACACATACATACATGCATACACACATGTATACATACATACATACATACATGCATAAATACATACATACTCACAAATTCATACAAAGTTCAGTAATGGATTTACCATGCTAAATAATTTTGCCAGACACTGGTCACAGCAATAGTCTTAAGGGAAATGTAGCACAATTTTACGAAGAAATTACAGGAAGTAAGAGGGCCCCTTAGTTCAGTTGAACTCAAGCATTCGCATTTTAAGGTGTAACGCAAATAGAAATGGTCACGTGCACTTTAAATGCAACCTGCATCGAATCTATATGGTCCGACGGACGGGATGATAACGCCTTGACATTACGGTTTAAGTTTCACTGACAGTCGATTTTAAAATTGCAAGAGATATCACCACCAGGAATGGAATACCGGTTCTACGAAGTCTCTGATAGGTTTTGTCGACCAACCAAACAAGATATGATGAGTAGGTGGATATGTTGAGTTGATTAAAAAAAAGGGCAAACCCTCTAACTGCATTATCAAATCAGAGTGTCCAGGTTCAAATGGTGGAATTTAATGAAAAATGTGAAAAATTGATAGAGAAATAACTAAGATCTACAGTCGTTTTCCTAGTTTGTCACTTACTATGATGATTCAGCATTCAGCATTTGCAGATATCTGAGTCATAATGATCAGAGGAAGTTTCAATGAAAGGCAATGGATTGAAGAAGGTTAGCATTCCAACGAAAATATTGAAATTTTTTTAACGAAATAAGCTTTTTTTTTATTCGCAACAGCTGTTATAAAATTTAAGTGAGAACGAAATAACAATTCATAAGACTTCAACATTATAAGCTTATGTTGTTTATGAAACCAGCCGATGTAAAATGCCAATACTGATAGAAGGGTTTGAATGTTAGAAATACATACCAACAAATATCTTCTTTAACATAGTCTAATGCTGCAAATATTTTACATGTCTCAAGTCTTCTTTGACATTGTCTTCTACTGTAGCTACAATGTCTATATAACAATTCCACTGTCAGGAGAAATGGTACCTTGTAAGAACAATCTTGGATATCCCTACTTCTTCCTCTATCTCTAACCTTAATCTTAACTCTTACCCGAAACCTAGCACTTATTGATCCTGTATCGGCTTCCTAGACACTACGGCCTAGGTTGCAACGATAGATTATTTCTGTTGATTCTGTTCTGTTAGATGACTTCATGAAAAGTGCCCCTTTTTCACTGTTACCATATCATTCAGCCTCCTGTAAGATGTTCCTTGACAAGTGAATATCCTATTTATATTGCGTTATTAGATCAGGATCATGCATTGGAGAACACCATTTATGAATTCAAACTATTACTAGAACGATTTTATAATCATTTTTTTTAGTCCTGGTGGTTAGCCAGTATAATTTACTACTTTGAATCAAATTGATAAGCTAATGGTTTTAAGTTTTTAGCCTTTGTGATGAGAGCAGTTGGCCATGGCAAGTACGCGTGAAAAGTTACGAAACAACGTGGCACCAAGCTCCACTTTGCCATAGTACCAAAGATGCCCTGGTGTCGCTCCCGCACTTACTTTAACTTACTATGATACTCTGGGAGTCACGTCAGAAGGGATGCAGTCTGCAGAACCATTCTAAAAGCTATTTCAAAATATTCCACTCTTAATGGTTAAGAGGCCTGGGCAAGAAAATTGATGCTGCCTGATTTGGTTACAGCAATAGACTAGTTTACTAAAGTTTGAGCTTTCGGATTTCAGACTTATAACAGACAGACTTAATCAAAACATTTGATAACCTGCAAAAGAAGCAATATTATCTTCAGTATATAATTAACAGTTATATCCTACTATAGCCCCAGGTCAATCTACTCTCTTTTCAATTTTATTGTTCATCCTGTTTCAAAATCTACCTCGTTTTGCTAGACTACCTTTCCCATTAGAAGATTTCTTAATTTTATGTTATCTATGTCCTGCGGATGATGTATCAAAGAAACCGAAAGCTTGTTTAATAAATGTTTCATTTTTAGCTCTCACTTTGTTCAAGTATATTGCTTTTCCAAATAAATTTGCCTGGCTTTGCTATTCATGACAACGTCACACCATAGGTAGGTTGCTTGCTCATGGACTTTTAGTAGCCCCATATTTTCCGTAATATTATGTGGCTATTTTCCATGAATGTACAAAAGTCGGGCTATTGATCAACGTCTTTGGTCTTTTTAAGGGTACGAAGTCTTCACCAAGCCGGAAACTATAAGAAAATTAGGTTTCGATAACGCACTAAAGCCTATCGGGAGGATAAATATTCCGTAATGAAAAGGCTATTCTTTGAGAAGGGATATCCCCTATTGATTAAATGTTTATTAAAAGGAGCAAATGTTTAAATGCTGTCAGAGTACCAAAGCGCAGTTGAGTCTATATACGCGAGCATAAAACTGTCTAATACTATTTCAGAATTCCCATACCTCATGATGCCTCATACTCCTCACTTAGGAATTGCTTAGTTAACTCGCATAAATACCTATCGATCATATGGTGCTGAATAAAATTCCTAGTCGTTCAAATCGCAGAGCATCCCTATTTCGACCTTTCTACTTCGTTATAGGAATAGTACAGATGAAGTAAACGTCTTCTTGCCATAAGTCATACTATTGCCTCAGCAGTAGGAGAAAACGTCAGTTGTTTTGGTGTCGGACCAACGGTTTTAAACACTGTCGTTTACCATCAGCTGTACATCAATGGAACCACATTTTAATATCTATACAGCTTCCCGTATCTATTTAGTCAGATTGTAGCATAAGTCTAGACTATTGCATATCTCAGACCTGTCTTTTACTATCATTTATGGAGTTTTAATGCTCATCTTTATAAAGATTCTGTCTCATCTTGAGCTTTTCAATTTAAGTATTGAAAACTGCAAGCCAAGTTTAGTAAAAAGAAATTAACTAAAATGACAGATCAAACAATTGATATGAAATATGTAACAGTTAGGAAGCAGGAGACTACCATGTGATTTACATCGTAAATGTAGTAACTCTGTAAGATTTCTATCCCTTTTATAAGTAAAGATATATTCGACAAGCTCAGAAAGTCTTGTACCCATCAGGAAAAGCGGAAGACAAGAAAAAAATCATAATAGTATAACATCAAAGATTTAAAGAGAACAATAATGAAAGACTCGGAGTAAAGTTTATTCAATGATTTGAAGTTATTGACAAGAATATACATGGTCTTGAAACGACTGCCAAAACTAGCAGCTGACAGACTCAGAATACGAGGCAGAGGCAGAACGCACGAGGTAACGTCTTCTCTCATCAGGACTATATCATAGCCCATCCGCTTGGCATCACCCCCTTCTCTGATCCTAGTTACTGCAGTATATATCTTTCTTGCAGGGAAGTCTGGAAGCCAAAAAATTCGAAACGAGTTACGTAACTTAATTTGTATTTATCACTTATCACTTCCTGTGTGAGTTTATATTTCCTGGCTTTGCGGCTAAGTCGCGATATTGGGAGTCAGATGGCAGCCACAGATATGTAATACATACAACTTGGGTTCGTAGAAATAGTGACTTGGTTGTCGAGCGCCAATCCCTAGTTAAACAACCTAAGTAAAAGCAAAGAAACGTTGATTAGCAGATATCCTTTCTTGTTTGTATTAAAACTAAAAGAGCATCACAAGACGCTGAATATTTGCAACTTGTCTTCTGGATGACTTGACGTTAGTCCGTTGCTGGGTAACAGCAGTGATCCAGATCGTGTAATTAGTATTTTGCTGCTTTAAACATGAGGTTGATGAGGATAATTAAGAAGATGTAGGTTATTTAAAATCCTGCGGGAGTCATGTAGATGGGGTGTTATATGTATATGGCAGGCATTCGTGTCCATAGAAGTGTCCTAAGGTGTACGTACAACAGAAGTAAGATCTCACAAATGTCTTTTCTGGAATAACTAGCAGCATCTATAAAGGGGGATCATATCTAAAGGCTTAGTACAAGCCTTACAGAATCCATAGTGTAGGCATATATGCAATAAAAATCGTGAAAATATACTGCAGCATTACTTGACTGTGTGCCTCGGCCTGTTGCTATAGAAAGACTTTCTCCTTTAATCAGAATTAAGGTGTTATTGCATGTCATTGTGGGAGTCACTGGAACGATTCGTGTATCTCCCATCGGTATAGGGATACAAAGAGACAGAGAAGAACCTGGGTATTTATCATTGTGTCTTATTGCACATTTTTGCTCTTATCTGGCGTTTTTTCTCCATTTAAAGGGTTTTTTTCCTTGATTAAGGGGTTTGACCATTACCAATGTACATGGGACCTGCTACTGGAACATAGAGGCCTTTAAGACCGGACGCCCTTCACATCACCAATGACCCCTCCTGGATTTGAAACCTGACTCTCCTCAATTGAAGGCAACGAACGTACCTACTAGGCCACGGTGGCTCTCACCAGCCCTTATCTTTAATTTTGGGGGCTTATCTTTGAATAGCTTACATTTGGAGTGGCTTATATTTAAAGGAGTGTATATTTGGAGGGGCTTATGTTCTGGATGTTATGTTAACTTGCTTCAGGGTTGCGTTCTCTGAGCTCACTGTGTAATCATTAAACATCCAAGAAAAAGGAAGAAGGGTGCTTTTGGTCAAGTGAAGAGATGAAGCCCAATATTTTTTGTAGGTAAAACGCCAATGAGGGGAACTATAACTGGGACACCCTTTCGTCTTGTGAGAGACTTTTTCAGGTCTACATTGGCCCCAATTTCAATTACGCTTTGCTGGTCCTGTACTGGTTTCCAGTAAAAATTTACACCGCTTTCAAGTAAGTGGTAACTGGTGACTACTCAAGGGCTTAGATGAACTTAAATTGTAAACTTGTTTGGCAGTGCATTGATGGCTTGTTACTAATGACAAGCTTTAAATCAATTTGAGCAGGACAAGAATTTATGCTAGGATGCTTGCACAAGAGTTTCCTCTCGTACCATTTCTTATTCGTTCTTATAGGAAGCAGTTCGGAACCAGTGTCCATTTTGCCAGCTCTTGGATAAATATCTTGTATTGTACATGACTGATATCAAGAACGTTACCGTAACTAAGTGGAAAGTAGGATACGCACAATTGAATGACCAGGTGGAAATCGTGATCTAATGGTAAAGAAAAAGACTACGACTCATGACATACTGTAGGTAGGTTTGTTTCGACAGCTTTACATTTCCAACAGCATCTATCGTCCTGGTGTTTGTCAACTTTCCGAGTGGATATCACTTGAAAATAGTTGCAATTATGTGATTAATTGGTTTTCAGGCAGAGCATTTATTAATCGACATCTTAACCTTGTGGAAGGTTGTGAAATTAATTCGTCCGTAACTTGTTTTTAATCTCCAATCGACTGACTAAAATTAAGTTACGAAAGCAGCCTCTTTTTCCTCTTGTTTTGTTTACGATCAAGGTAGTCAGCAAAATGTCAACTGCGTGTCTGTTCAAATCAAACCCAAGATGCTATCTTCATTTGGATGACGTAAAACAATATGAACTCTGATTGTATCTCCATTATCTTCAAGGATGATATCAAGTCTGAGATTCCAATGGATGCCTGAAATAGCATCTTTGTTGAGTCATTTTGAAAAACTGACCTGGTTGCATCTATTTGGTTTAAGAAAAAAGTTGTCACGTATCATTTTGCCACCCATGAGCTTTCTGACAAGAAAAAGTTCTTTTTGACACTTGACATAATTAGATTCTCTTCAGGATTGGTACTATAATCACGTTTACGTTGTAAACTATGAATAGTAAAATAAAATCACTAGAATTTTTTAATAATTTTCTTGCAAAGAAGGAACTTAGAATTCCCATACAGCACAACTGAATAGCACTGATCCTTTAAGCCCTCTCAATAAAACGACTAGTATTTTACTTAGAGACTTTTGCCAATTAGAGTCCAGTTGCTTTTCGGCAAAATTTAAAGTCTCCATTAAGAGCCTACGGTAACAGGTATTCACGACAAAATCACTGTTGCAGGGTAGGTAGATAAGATAACCAGGAACTTTATATTGGAAAGCAAAATTTAGTTTGGGTAGCATATGCATATTTGTGCGGCAAAGGCGCCCTAGCGAAACTGAAATATGAAAAACATGTATCAGCCTTTACGAAATAAAAACACTAGCAACACTGGCCAAACGCCTGCTTTGGGTTCTGATCACGTATTTTCATGTCACGCAAGCTATAACATGGGGATAAGATGTGTAAAATAACTGTCTTCCGTAAATGAATAAAAACTTGTCCCGTGTTTCATGAACAGCAAAGTCTCCTGAGAAATTTTGGAAATTTTACGGACGAAAACGTGAATACAGCTCACAGCTCACAGTTCGTATCACAGCTAGCTCACAGTTCGTATCATGCATGCAGAAGGCCACAAAAATATTTTATGGAGCACTGCCATCCCTCCTTTTGGGAAATCATTCGGAGATCCCTGCCGTGTTTCATTAGGAGGAACAGAAAAATAAGTCTGTCCAGAATAGCCCTGTAGAAATATCACAATGCGCAGCAAAGATGCTATTAAGAAACTACTGTCTTCTCAAATTTGAGGCTGAATTTGACTACAAAACAGATGATATCAATTCTTAAACAACACAAACGAAAAGACTGAAAACATTTTGAAAACACATTATTTATCCCCTTCGTCGCACAATTTCAGATAGTCGAGAATTGTCGGACTACAAAAAGCAGGACATTTCAGGTATTTGTGGAAACAATAAAGACATGGTAGATCTTTGTGTTAGCGCCATTGGGTGCATAGGCATTAAGTCGGATACCGCCCACTCTGGTAAAAACTCGCACTGAACATCAACAGGACTGTTGCGAAATCACGATCCTTTGTGATTATTTTGTGGGGCAAGTTTGGTGCCATTTAAAAGTATACTTTGGCACAAACATTTTTCTAATCATTGAGGATAAGCGGTTTACTTTAAAGATTGAGCATGTCACTTAAACAACATATTTTGACACGCTCTTTCGTAAAGTTTAAACTCCGTGGTAGCTTGTTCCATGGCGATTTTACATCAATGTCGATGATTAGGAGGTAGTCGATTATGATGATGGTGATGATGATGATTATGCTGTTGTTGTTGATGGTAATGATGATGATGAAGATAATGATGTCTTTGTTTTTGTTGTTGATGATAATGATGATGATGATAATGGTGATGATAATGATGATGATGATAATGGTGATGGTGATGGTGATGATGATGATGATGATGATAATGGTGATGATGATGATTATGCTGTTGTTGTTGATGATGGTGATGGTGATGCTAATTATGATGTTGTTGTTATTGTTTTTGATGATAGTGCTGCTGATTATGATGACGATAATGATGTCCTTGTATTGTTGTTGTCGTTATGATGATGATGATGATGATGACTGTAATCATAGCAATAACTCTCGTAAGAAAAAGAAAAGTAATAAGAGAGAAGCAAGACGCAAATAATGATGTTTACATCATCAATGTGTTCCAATCTTACTTTGATATCCTATTTTCCCTGTAAATATATCAAAATGAAAATATATTGACTCTTGAAACCTTCATCGACATATTGAGCTTGAGCTTGAACGTAGAAGAAATACTTAAATATCATTTTTTTCCTCTGTGGAATCCTGCCAGTTAGCGAAGTCGGGATAAAGCTGTAATGCTTCCCCAAATGGATAATTAGTATATCAATTGAAGCATATCATCATTTATGTTGTCTGTCTAATTAACTGCAGAACGATTGCTAAATACCCTTTGTTTAGAAAGTTATCAATTGGCGCTGGTCGAACTTTTATCCAGATGAAGTGAAATAAAGCAACGTGATGTGCACGAAAGCAAAGCCATTGCCTTGTTACAGGACGACAGGAAGAGGAGAATGGAAAAGAATCTGCCTAATGAACTAACTCGATAAAGCAGGCAAAGCGGAATTTGTTGACTGATGAAACCTTAACAACTTAGAAATTTCCTTAAATAACTTTGCTGCAAATTATGTGTAAAATGAAGAAACGGTGATTGTTTTCAGTGATGGCTGTACATTGATGGGGCAGTTTCTTTGAAGCAAAATCAAATGAGAGCTATCAGGTACGAAGAAATATTCATCAGACTGCAAATAAGATAACAAAACAAAATAACAACGTTTTACAGCCGGGTCTTCATACGGCACGCAAAACGTTTTTGACATTATCCTGAGATGATTGAAAAATGACAATTTTTTGGATGCTGGAAACCGTGGGGACACGGGTAAATCAAACCCATAACCTTTGTTGTTACACCTACGACTTACTGTTAAACCTCATGGCCCTCAGAGATTTATGCAATTCGATGCTCTCCCCAGTCTCAACAATCTTCCTCATTCCAGTTTCAGGTCTGTAACTGCTGACAACTTACTTTCATGACTAATGAATTCTTTCTGTTTCCAGTGAAGCAAAAGCTTATCTTCACAAAGATCATTATTCAGCTATGAACAATAAATCATTAACTTCTTTTTAATTTCAAAACACTGTTAAGTAGCACCTTTTCACTTAACGATGTTTATATACTGTAACTTGTCACCCTTCTAGTGTCAAACCACTTAACACCTAGCCATGTATACAATCAATAGTTAACACTATCTCTTAAACCAAGTTACTCAAAGCTTCATTTTTGATATTGTCATTTTTCTTTCCCAAGTGGGCATTTCACAGACTTCTGCTCTTATGTTGTCTCGGTATATCTACGCAGTACATCAAACTGTTTATATATGACATAAAGAGGACTAGGGCAATGATTCCCAAGTTAGTTTGTAATGAAACATTATATACGATGTGGTAGAAGTCTTTTTTTAAATCGTTACGCACGATAGGTGTAAACAGTATCCTGAAGTGTGGCTCAAGAGACAACATAAGGGTTTTTGCTTTTAAATTAGAAACAAACAGAGCACTTTCCTTCTTTGCAGCCAAGAAAGCCAGAAAGCGAATGTTATCTGCAAGTTGAAATGTCCAGGCTGTGGCGATAGGTATGTTGGTAAAACATATCGTTGTCT
>JAAAKL020012386.1:0-13062 GCA_010016065.2 Carybdea cf. marsupialis auct. non (Linnaeus, 1758)
TTGCTTACAAATGGAAACTAGTTGTTGGGAGCGTGGGCATCTGGAACTTTCCAGAATGCTTACTCACTATATCACAGAGATCAGCAACAAACAATGATCTTGAATTCGTAACATTTTCACTTTCCAAAATGAATGTATGCAAATCTGGTCATTAACGTTTTTTTGATATTTTATTCATTTTGTTTCAAGGAATCGAACTGCCACGTTAGTTTTGGCCTCACGTACAGTTTTCCGTAGTTACACGTTATTCTTCAAGGAACGTTTTTCAGAACAAGGCATTTTTTGACGACATAAGGAACAAAATTGACGTTTTCCTATTAATCACAAGAAGAATGTTTGACAAACCAAAATGTATTTTCATTTTAGTATACAAAACACATTTTATTGTTTCCCATCCGTTGTGACTCCTTCATGTTTCTATTCATCGTAATTTTTCATATCCTCTACAATCCAGGTACAGAAGAGGGTCATCTTGCCAACACTATGTAGAGGGGTTCTTCGATCAACCAAGTTACGCTGTGCTTTAATATTGGTTCGATTATGTGAAATACTCGTGTATGTATTGTTATCGTCTTAGAATTAAAGTTGTAAACAAGCTAATTGATGAATAAACATTTTTCCTCAGTAAGATTTTTTTCCCATAGCGTAATTTGGTAACAATGGCGTGACAATCTTCGGAGACGAAGACAACGTCCGTATGCCCTTGCACACATTCACAGATGCCTCCATAGAAACCTTTGTAACAAATTGCACTAAACACTAAACTGTATTTCAAAATGAGGTAGAGTGCGTACCCCTAAACAAAATTGTCTGGTCACAACCTTATTTGGTCAATGATTTAGCACGCAACGTCCACCTTTGGCCCTCCACTTGGTTTGAGTCACTGTCAGATTTTAGACTACATCCGTTCCTGCACTTTCATTATTCACAAACACCAGACAAGGCCAACATAATATGTTACTAATTTCTTTACATCCACAAATCCACTGTTTAGGATTATAAATCGAGAGGATGACATGACGAGGTGTAAATATCCAGAAAAGGATACACTGAAACTGAAAGTCAATATGTTGTAAAGTTAATGTATTCTACGTAGTTTATTTCATTTTCTCATGTATTTTTGAAAATTTTAATGTAATGCACCGACAGCTGGTCCATATAGATATGACACTGGTCTTTTTTATCATTGTAGGTGCAAAACCGTCAATTGAAGTGCCTGTTGGACCGTATCCCCTTGTCATACATCCAAAAAGTAAGCCAGATCACAAAACGCTTGTGTTGCAAGCGTTTGCTTTTGGTAAATACCTTGGTAATTTAAGTGTTACCTTTGATGCTGACGGAGAAGTGTTGTCATACGCTGGTAATCCAATTCTCTTAGATTCATCGTATCCAGAAGATAGCGGAGTGCTATCAACTGTTAACAGCATGGCACCAGCAGTCCATAACATGTCAAATGTATGTATTTCTACCGTTTTCTTTCTAAGTTTTAATCGTGACCATTTTCAGGCCAACGGAGATATTATATTAGCTTCTGTTGGATGTGTTTTGCTTCGGATCAGGATGATTAGGCCTTGAAACTTATAATAATGCAAGAAATAGTATTTTGTCGAAAGGCAGGATGACTAACGATACCTTCCAATATATGCTAGTAGACTTGTTGAAAGCAAAGCTGTGTAATCAAAAGTTCTAATCTGCTATGTAAATTTTTTGTTTACTTAACTTGCAACTTATTTGTATGATACTAAAATGAAAAATTCGATAAAAGCGTTTGCTACTTCGTTACAGTCCCATATTTTTCAATTTTAAAAGTGCATTATTTGCTGCACAACTTAACGCCACGTCTCTTCGACACTCCTTTTCTCTTACACAGCACCCTACCTACGTACCTACGTACCTACCTACCTAATAATACTGGCAAATTACTACCCAAACCATCCCTGACGAGCGAACACTACTTTTAATCTTCTACACTTCTATTTCTACCTACCTATTATCTCTACCCTCTACCTATCAAAGTACCGCTATCTATCTTGCTGGTACTACTAACTAATTCTGCAATCACGACTATCACTCCTCCCTCCATATCTTCAACCCCACTGGATCTCCCTACCACTTTATCTTACCTAACTACATCGTAGGTAAGTAATCTCACCCCTACTCACATATCTATCACCCTTGCAACATCACTGTTGCTACCTCTAGCTACCTATTACTACAGCTACCACCTGAAACAGCCCCTACATAGCCACTACTCTCCCTACATACCTATTACTACATCTACCTGCATTGTACAACCTATCTACTTACGTAGCTATTTCTGCCCTACGTACCTAACTACTACTATCTGCACCTTCCTTTCAATACCTCCTACCTAGCTATTACTACGCCCACATTCCTACCTATTTCTAAACCTGCTTACTAGTTACTAAGCCTACCGTTAAGCCTACTCAGCCTACCTAATACTATCCCTACCTACCTATTACTACCCCCTAACTACCCGTTACTACCCCTTCCTACCTTTTTAGACATATACATACTTATTGTGACAACTACATACCTATCTATTTCTACACCTGCCTACTTATCTATTACCACAACGCTTGGCCCATCTCAAAGCCTCGCGAAGAAGGTTTAAAGAGGGATCTCTTTGCCTTCCACATCAGTTGGAAAACAAAAGCGTGGATGCTCAGTAGACTCAGAACTATTGTTTTGCTTGAACGGTTAAGAATGAATAAGGATTTGAGAATGTTTTAATGAAAGCAACTTCTGTTTCAATGTGGGCTACCCGGGCGCTGATTGTAATACAGACCATGTACTTCTGGTAGCTACCATGAGACTAAAACTAACGAATTCGAAGATCCTTAAAGCGAAACAGTCTCCGAAGCTCGATCTGAAGATGTTATGGAAAGACGACACAGTAAGAAGCCAATATCAGACGATGGTACGGAGTAGTTTAGTGAATAACAACGGAGAAGACAGTCACAACAGCCGTAGTAAGAAGTTTAGTGTACTGGCACATGCTCTGACGAAAGCTGCAGAGAAAGTGGTACCAGCGATCACCCGTGCGGCAAATCATGATTGGATGACACCAGGAATCCTTGAACTGATGGACGATCGCTGGAAGCTCAAAAGGAGGTCACTGGAGTACAGGCGGCTGGATCGAAAAATCGGCAACAAGCTTCAAGAAGAAAAAGACAAATTTTACAGTAAGAAATGTAGAGAAATTGAGCTCCTGGAAAGCGACAACCCACAGCGGATGCATGAGATAGTTCGGCAAGTAATATGGCAGCAGAAAAGTGGAACCTCCAGCTGTATCGAGGCGAAAAACGGTACATTTATTATGGAGAAAGACGAGATCCTGAAGAGATGGCAGGAGTACATAGGAAAACTGTTCGCTGACAACAGAAGACTACGGCCTCATATTAAGAAGACTGGAGGAAGTCTGATACTTAAACATGAAGTGGAACGAGCCATACAGAGTCTATCAAGAGGAAAGAGCAACTGTCCAGGACAGGATCGCAATTGAAAATAACAAAACTCTTGCCGATTTTGGAGTCGAAACGATAACAAAGCTAGCAAATTGAATCTACGATGAAGGTCATTTTCCAGCAGAGATGTGCAAATCTGTTTTCATCACCTGACCACATGCAACAGCATGTGAGGAACATAGAACCATCAGTCTCATGAGTCACCTCACGAAGCTTGTCCTTCGGATCATACTTAACCGTAAACTTTTAAAAGTAATAAAAATAAAGAAAATTAATGAAAGAACGTCTACATTGTGAAAGTAGTCCAAGATCGCTGGGTCAGGCCATTGCTTTTGTGTTCCTGCAAAATATCTATGATGAGGTTTAGACCACTTCTGTAAAGTTACATAATACTCGCTCACTATTCAGTTCATAGTTCGTTATTAATGTTTTCAAACTTTACTATATCGGTATAGTAAAGTTCATTGTTTGATGTTTCGAATGTGAGTTTTTTTAATCTTCTTTCTAGGATCGAACAAATCATTTTGAAGATCCTTGTACTTATCTGCTTTGTAATTTCGTTAATTTTCTTGGTTTCAAAGCAGACGGTTAATTCTATTTAAGTTACGGTATAGCCTTGAACCAAGGCAATATCTGACCGTAGGGATGTGAATAGTTCTGCAGGAGAATTGTTACCACGAAGGTCAACAAATAATTGAACTTGAAATGAGTTTCGTGCTCTCTAGATAAATAGTCATCGAAGAGGACTCAAACAACGAATTCCGTGATTCGTTCCACAAACAACGTTTCCACAAACAACGTTCCACAAACAACGTTCCACAAACAACGTTCCACAAACAACGTTCTACAAACAACGTTCCACAAACAACGTTCCACAAACAACGATTTACCATATATGACTTTTCTAGTCTATTCTCGTCAAGAAATCAAATTTGAAAGAGTATTCGGTGCTTGCAGATAGTTATCAAACGTTAAATTTATGATGAAAATTTAGTATAATGCAAGAAAGTGGAATACAACAATAAAAAAGGAAAAGTATCAATAGATGGCACGAAGTACTGTAACTTACCGATTGGAGACCTTTGTAGCTCTTGAGTTTGGCTGTTACAAAACTGGTTGACCTATACTTTCATCTCTCTTTTAAAACCTACGGAAGGCAGAGGGAGCTCAAACGTTCGCAATTCTCTGTATACCGCGGTGACATGACTCCCCAAACTGTCTTAAGTTATGTGTACGATACAGTAATGATACAGTTCATATCTACTGAGCTATTTAAGTATTAAACTATTCATTGTTTGAAGAAATTTATAAATATTGAGTTTTAAAGTTATAAAAAGATTCCCTTGCACAGAAGCGCCCGTTAACGTCTTATGTTTCGACCAAAGCTTCCACCAATAGTCCAATAGTCTTTGTTCATTCACAGCCGCTTTGCGTCTAATATAATTGATATGTTCGTGGTAATACTTTATCAACAGGTTGGTAGAATGGCTTCTCCTAGGAAAGATAATTGGATGCTTCACGTTGAAGTCCGTGTCTGCTCTTCTGATTCTACCACCAATTGTACGATTTTATCCGCGTTTATAAAAGGATCCATACAATGTAGACAACTTTCTTTCTTTGGTAGAATTGTTTCTTGTGCGCGCATTCTCTCTGTCTATAAACTTTCTCTGCCAGTCAAATCTTACAGACATCGTAACTCTTTTTGTAATTCTTCATACTGTAACGTCTTGATGATGAAAGTTTCTGCCTTCTGTATGCAGTGACGGCTCGTGCCCGAAAATACTGGGTGCTAACTTCATTTTCACGTAACAGAAAATGTATAGGCCAAAACTTTGGTAGTTTTATAAATTTACAATATTAGTAGGTATGATCTCCAAATAAATGTTCCTCAAAGAGGACTCAAACAGCGGATTCCAGGTCTTCGAAATGGAACTTTCCTAGTCAATTTTCTTTAAGAAATCACATTTGAAAGAGTAATCGGTCCTTGAAGATAGTTATAAAACATTCAATTTATAATAAAAATTTAGTACAATGTAAGAAAGTCGAATACGACTTCTTGCTTACCAATAGTTAATTCACGCTGGATGATTCTTTCACACAAATTGATTTTTCAGGTGTGCTTAGGCATGGACATCTAAATATTATCATATATATAAGATTTAGATAATATTTATTTGTCCATGGCCGAGGGTATGCCTCAGGACATAATATCATGGTACTGCTATAAATTAGGTTTGAAACAACTGGTTTGGAACCACAGGTTAAATTCAAAACACTTCCTTAGTGAAAGATATATTAACTTCTGCTATTTGAGGAATAAATTTTTGTCTTAAGATAGTATATTAAGATACGTCTTAACTTCTGCCAAGGTATGTCTCAATTATGTTATTACAACATGTCATCAAATGTCTAAAATGAAATATTTTATATACGCTTCAAAACTACCCAGATTTTAATTAGTGATCTTGAAATCTGCATTACACAACATAACAGCTAATGTTTAAATTTTTTTGATATGAGATTATAGATGCTTGATAATTTAGTATTTAAGTTTGAAACCTTATCACTGTTAAACCAATTTGCATATTACAGGGCAATTTTGAATTTTATTGCACTCAGAGTAGCCTAGGAATGTTGCTTTATAAAATTGCGTGAGCTCGCAAATATTCCACAACTTCAGTGTATACTGAATCTATAGTCTAGCTTAGTGGATCAGGGCGCTTGTTAAGAAGAGTAAAAACGGCAAGTGTTTCTTAAAGCATACATCAGATCGTATACAATAGAATGGAACATAACATTCTGATCAAAGAATTAGTCAATGAATGAATTAATCAATCCGTCAAATAGACGATCAATTAAGATATGCTTTCAGTATCCTCCAGACTTACCAATAATGGCTCTTTATAGGTCTTGGTTTCTTGTTAAACATCCAATATGTACCGGAAGCTTATTCACACATGGGCACTTATTCGGACCTTAGCGCTTTACGAGAAGTTATTCTCCCAAGTTGGGCGAATATTTGAACGTGGATAGTACTAAGTGCGTTAATCAGTTCTTGACTGTATTCATGTTTAGATATCGTGTAAAGATCGCTCCTAGATAAAATATCTCTGGTCTGGTTGGGTTTTTTTCTCAGCAATCAGTTATGTGTATCAATAACATTGCGCTCGAGGTTTCGTTTGAAGATAACTTGCAAAATCATTTGCAGAATGTGGCTAAAAAAGAGGTAAATGTCTTCTTGAGAATTTTCTGATATGATTTTTTTCTTCTTCTTCTTCGTTTACACTTTTCCGCCTTTGGTAAGCACTGTGCATTCATCAGGCTATTAGAGCATTCCACTTTTTCCTGTCAGCCGTTGCCTCTGTCAGATGTTCTGAACCCAGTGTCAATTGTGGGTCGATCTCCTGGAGGTCTCTGTTTATTGTGGATATCCAAGTGTTAGGTGGTTTCCCGGGAGGTCTTCTGGCTGGGGTTAGTGCTTCTTTGAGTGCTTGATGTACAGGAGTGTCTGGTGGTAGTCTCATCATATGACCAGTCCATCTCAGCCTCCTCTTCTTTATGGTGTGTGACCATTTCTCTTCTTTTGTTCTTTTGTAGAGTTTTTTGTTGGTTATCTTTTCGTGCCATTTGATTCCCATCATTTTTCTTAGCAGGTTTCAATGGAAGGTATCAATTCTCTTCTCCTGCTTTGCAGTGAGTCCCCATAGTTCACATGAAGATGCTTGTGATGTGTTTCTTTTAGATCTTCAAATAGTACTCCTCTGTTTACGGTGTCGAAAGCTTTACTCATATCTAATAGTAGAACCGTAATGTCATATGAACTGGATGTAACTGCTTTCTCTGCTAGTATTTTAACTGTAAAGATGAGCTCTGCTGTACTTCTACCCCTTCTGTAAGTGGCTTGGCTTAGGGGAATTTTTCTTCTGATTCTATCATATGTCCTTCTTATCATGCATATTGCCAGTACTTTTCTTAGCATAGATAATAGAATGATTGGTCTTAAATGGCCTAGTGGCCCCTTCCTTTTTCCTGGTTTTGCTAGGGGAATTAATAACCCCATGTTTGAGTTCCTTTGGATTTTCTTAAAAAGGGCAGTAGTTTTATCTATGACTTCTGGGCCATACTTCAATTGTTCACCCACTATATTATCAACACCCGGATATGGTTTTAGTGATTCTTTATTTTATCAGTTTTGGTTTCCATTATTACTCTTTGTATCTTTTCAGGCTATATTGTAAAGTTTGTCATGTATATTTGTGTTACGCTTCGCTTTTCTCAATACAATGTTTTGGTTATCCATATGTTCCTACTTCAAAATTTTCTTTGATTTCAGGGCTTTAAATTTGCGTTGGATCAGTACAGTGCACTTGGCTTTCATATCTGTTAGTTACATAGCAGTTTGTACATTTGCTAGTTTTAAAACTTAAGTAGTTGATTGGAGTCAATCAAGGTTGCCATGCAGTGTTAAAATCCTGTACATCCAGTTACATAGTTATTCATTTGACATGGTCAAGTACTTCTCTCTATCACTTTACATTAATTAACATTTAGAGACAATAAACCTTTTGCTTTATAAAGTCCAATAATTCTCCATTGACAAACGGCCTGATAAATTAAATACGTTAATTTATACAATTGCATGCAAGTATGCTCAGTAAACTACTTGATCTTTCTAGATCACTGTAGGAAATTCACATGTTTTTCTGGATGGACAACGCCAACACTGTCGCCTTATGGAATGCAACCTAGGGAACTTGATTGCAGATGCAATGGTAGAAATGAATTCCCGCGCGCCAGATGAATCCAAATGGGCAGGTATCAGCATGGCCATCATGAATGGTGGAGGGATTAGAAATTCAATTGACAAAAAACCAGACGGTAATCTCTTACTATAGACCTTATTTGAAGAGCATAACCTACTAACATTACTTTATTATGTGCCGTATAGTTTTTTAGCAAATAAGTTGCAGTTCAAGTGATGTCAAAGTCTACTTTTGATCTTTATGCTTCATAGTCTTTTTTTCTACAAAGGTTTTTCGGCAGTGATGCTCGTCTGCTATGCCTGACTTTATGTAGCCTGGAATCAAAAAGTAAAGTATGTCAAGTGTGACATAACTAACAGAAGAACATTCAGGACGTTTAGGAATTAGGATAGGAGTGTGACTCATTATCAAAGGAAGGAGAAATGTCTGCTCGTTTTCAATGCAGGGTATCTTAATGGTGTTGCAAGTATTATCAAATTGCGTTATAGGTAAGACGTTCAATATGCTCATAGCCTGTAAATAATAAAGCTTAATTGGAGCTGTTTTGATCTTACTCCACTTAACTCAAGGTAGAGTTTGCACCTTCTCGGTATGAAGTTACTGTAGAGGTTTACGAAAGTAATAGTTGATTAGAACGTCATAGTGAACTCAGACGTGAACATGTAAAGATCATTGTAAAAATATCTAGATATCACCGCGATCTACCAACGCACAAATAATGTTAAAACATAGTCAATCGTTGACATAGAAAGTTAGAATGTTACCTCAGGAAAAGAAATTCTGTAAAAAAAAGTAAGTCAATGTAAAACCAGAAGCCAGTTTCGCAGCAGCTAATCCAGTGCTCGATTCAACGTAGTATCACGCATTGAAAGGTGAAAGGAGTTACGTGATGTACCAGTAAGGGTGATAAGCAATATTTATTCACTATCCTAATGTTGAGGTTTGGCTCTGTGTCTGATGCTGTTTTGCCCATGAACGTTTCCTCAGGCGCAGCTGCATTGTATCATTTTTATGGCAAACTTGCCTCAAACAAAATCTTGGATATCATTGATAAGGATCAGTAAAGAGTTGGTTGCACAAGAGAACCTAAGTATCTAAGGTATAGAAACAAGTTTGATGAACTTGTTGTAGGCTACCTATTTTAGCTAAGGGGTTCTTCCATTAAATCGACTTTCGATATATGTTCGTCAAAAAAATGAGTCATATCAGATTTCACATTGAAAGAGTTTAGGATTCATAATAACGGTTGAATCATTACAATCCCAAGTACAACTGCGCGAAGTTGATCATACCTGTCTAGGCCACCTAGAAAGTGGGCCCTCTGAGCAATGGATTTTGTCTAATGACATAAAAGGCAAGTGTCAAGTTTCTAATTTAAGGGTTGTTCTTTTTTACAAGTAACCCTGTTTTGTTTTACTGCTTACTATTGACGCTTCCTTATGTTGTTCACTGTTCCTTGGGGGCCTCTGCCGGAGAGATTGTCAACGGTTGGGGTTTGGCTTGGGCTTGTCAAGACTTTGCGAGGGAAACTTTATTCAAAATTGGAGACTAAGTGCTTAAATTTATCATAAACTGCGTCAAAAATATCTGTTATATTTAAATTCTGCCACTCTACCCATTTCTTTTGGTTCTACAAAGGGGCATGGTCTCAGGTCCTCTTTTGTATTCCCCAGTGTTGAGACCTCATCTCACCAGCCTGCCATGGTATCGTAGGGACACAAAGTTTATTGAAGTGGGAATAAGATTTATTTATCTCAAAACATCCTATCAAGGTCTCTAGTGGAATATTTTAGCTAGCCACCGTATCTGGTCGCGCAAAGATGACGATGATTTTAACTTTATCACGAATAAAAAATGGGGGACATTAAAAAGCCAACTTTTATCCTCAAGAATTTGTGTGTACAAGGTACATTATTACATGCGTCAAGCTTTTTATTTTCCTTACTGTAATAAGTGCGTGTGTCACTGGGAGATACGTGTTATCACTTCGTATGATTTCCTTGGTCTATAGAGTACATATCTGTTGGAGATATACTGGCCGTACTCCCGTTTGGTAATACGGCAGACATCGTGCAGATTAAGGGCAGTTACATACAGGAAGCACTGGAGCACAGCGTCGGGGAGTACGATAAACTGGTCCAGCATGGCCGCTTTCTTCAAGTCTCAGGTAATCGCAATTAAATGCTTTATAAGACACTAGCTACTAAGTTTCTGTTACTACAATATTTAGTTGTTTCTCAGAGAGTTAAGTAATAAGCACAATGCAATTACTGTTGTTACCCCATGGTGACCTATATTATCCCCAAAAGTTGAAAAAATATGTTTTGTTCATTTAGTGAATTTCTGAATGATAATTTATAGCTAAAATGCTGCAGGAATCTAGATACTGGGTCAGGGCTGTGCCTTTATTAGTGAAAGGATATAGGAGAAGGGTTTGTTGTTGATGTAACTGAAATGACGTAACCATTTGCCGCAATATTATTAGTTAAATAATGAAGTTTGTATAACTTGGTGACCAGAGTGACTGCTATTGTTGTCTACATTTTTGTTTTCATAGTAAAGTGTGCATAACTATCTGTACTAACTTACTTTGATTCTCGAAACTTTGTGTATCGTCTTTGTTGGATAGGAGTCCATAACCTAGTCAAGATGGAATCCAGTCATTACTAGTTGTGAGTCTAATTGTCTTTTTTCCATATACGACGGAAAAACAGTTGCCATTTTTATCGCTAAATTAGTACTTGAGGCAATTTTAATTATTCTATCTATTAGCCACTCTAGCCGTTCTAGCCGTTTAAATGGTTGAGTTTACCGTGTCATGAATAATAGACTTTTTCAAGTTACAATTTGAAAGAAATTTCCCACGTTTTCAGACTACTGAAACTTGAAGGAGTCACTGGTTTTATGTTCATGGATTAGGAAGTGGGACATGCTCAGTTTCTGGGGGTTTTTTCTTTCTGAGGCCTTCGTGCCTTATAAGGTGGTATAGTATGTGAAATGAAATGTTTTACCTTTAAAAATTGCTGCTTTTTAGGACGACTGGAACGTTAATTCCTCATTTCCCTCTCGCAATTGTTGTTTTCTGCCTACTCAATTGAAGTAAGTTGTTGCTTCATCATCTCAAAATAGAAAATTCAATAGAAAATGAATGACATATGCTAGCAATCCAACATTCTTCCTATTAAATGTCGTCGTATTTTGATTAATTTCAAGTGAAAAGCGTGGCACGCTATTGACATATCCAATCAAAAGTACAATCTCGCCAATTCATTTAAAATATTATTCATGTATCTACATTGGAAAAGTGTTTCAGTTGGCCAAATGTCTATTTAATTTTTCTCAATAAAAGCAGTGAAAAGAAACGGTTACAAATATTTCGAACGAAACTCGTGTGGAAACTTTCGGAAACTTCGTATAAAAACGGATGTTTTTGTTTCTGGATAGCCACGTAAAATATGGAACTCAATTATTCTGGTAAGACAAATTTCTCTTCTAATAGTTCAGCAGTTAGTAATTACTAGTAAATCTGTGACAACGGATTTAATTGCTAAGAATACCGCGATCGCTTCATTATCACTACCCCTACTGACCACCCTAACAGTACTCCCTAATCTTACCCTAAATCTACTACCTAACCTTACCCTAACCCTACTCCCTAACCTTACCCTAACCCTACCCCCTAACCTTACCTTAACCGTACTCCCTAATCTAAACGTAACCCTACTCCCTAACCTAAACCTAACCGTACTCCCTAACGCCAATCTCTACCCTTCGCTACCCATATAAGATATTTTGAATGACTAGTCACCATCAAAAATATAAGTCGTTTTTGTGTCATTTCTTTCATCCCGTATTATCGGAACTATATCTTTTTATGACATTTGCATTTATGTAATCAAATTTTTTGTTACTTATCAATAAAAAGTTTAGAAGACGTAATAAACCTGTACTCCTTATTAAGATCTTAATATTGTCTGAAAATGCTCTGACACAGAGAAGAGTCCTGAATACCCTCCCAGTCGTAATTGAACTTAACCAACTCCTTTTGCTTGAACTGAAACGTAGCCAGCTACGCCACTAACATGTTATTCTATGATAACAGCATAACGAAAATGTCAACCCACGTTTCAAGGTGGATGTTTTACATGCGCCTCTTTACCAAAAATATCAAGATTTTTAGTAGTGACATTAAAACATAGCAAATTACTGAATAAGCTAGTGTTAATATCAGAACAGCTAGTGTTCATATCAATATGATATATGTAACAATCAACAACATTTCACGGAATGACGTTAAACGGTAAGAAATATTTTAACACTTCATCAACTATGAAAAACGAACCATTACTTACTCTATGACACACATGATACATTTATAATCGAACGTTATAAAGTTATAAGTCTAATAACAAAACAAAACGGATAATGAGCTATGTGATCTGTGATGAAGACTAATATCTATAAATATGAGTATTTTCTGAGAATTCTCTAAAAATTGCTCATCCATGATTAGCATACCCAACAAAGATGACCTGGCTACGCCGCTGTGAAGGTACGTTTGTTTGTTACCTTACGAAGAGCACTTAGGATCTAGGGATGATCTGAAGACCAAAGATATGCAAAGATTGTTATTCGGTTGTGAAATCCCAATGATGCACTCACGACAGTCTCATAGCTGGGGGAGGGGGGCTAGGAGGGACTAAGCCCTTCCTGGAAGATTTCCTAATGTCATGTAGCCCCCCCCCCCCTTGGCAGGAATGCAAACTTCGTTTTTCCTTTCAATACTTCTTTTTTTTTAGGCCCAGCCCCGC
>JAAAKL020012387.1:0-13062 GCA_010016065.2 Carybdea cf. marsupialis auct. non (Linnaeus, 1758)
CTATGCCGTATTCTTATCATAAATAAAATAGTAGATAGTAAAGAGATATAGTTTCATTTTAATTTAGTTCGATATTCCAATCCCTTTAGGGTAGATTCTGTTTTACATAGAATATGATGGTATATTACAAAATTTCGTATGATCAGAGTTTTCTGCGTGTTATTAGATTCTCAAGGTTCTCTACAAGTGACTCCATGGACGATTCCTTGAATAATACTGACTTATTCTCCACTTTCGTTCTTAATTTTAGCGAAAAGGACAATAGACTCATAGGAAGCCGTTATTACGTGAACCATGGTTAAATACAATTTACTTTTTGAGCAGAAGCTGAGGGTCGAGGCATGGATCCTGCCTTTAGGGACAGATATTTTGTCGTGATTGAACAGAGTACAAGGTTGGCTAAAGGCTCATAAGAGGAACATGCCATCACTGAACCTGAAATAAAACGTTCCTATCAGAGATAATCTATATTATTTGCTAGTTATCATCTCTTGCAAGCCCCCTTCAAGTCCCCAGCTCCAGAACATTTATCGCTCTCATCTCACCCTATCGACGGTAGTTATTTGAACAAAATTGTGCATAATTGTGTTACCTTTCACTGCATTTGAAAAACGCCGGACGCACAAGCAAACAATTATCCAGGTTGCATATGGGACATTTGAGAACATATTTTGAAGAAACACTACACCCAAAAACTGGCCTTTAATTAAAACAGTACAGAGTAATTGTCTGTTATTTTTATAGAGGAAAATCTTGTGTTCTCATCATCAAATTGAAGTTCCAACAACCAATATCATTGTTAGATTTGGACAAGTTACCAGATTGACGTTTTGGACCAGTGGGAGTACATGTCCCCTCAGTCCCCCGTGATCATGCCACCGTCAGCAAACGTTCTGAGGGATCGATAATCTTTGATGCTACACCTTCATATTCAGAAGATAGGAATTATCACAAATTTATCATGTGACCAACAAATAGTTACTTCTTCATTAACGAACTTTCTTATTCTGTTGTTCTTAGCCGGCTACAAATGTTGGCCCACTCCATCAAAATATATATCCCACACACTCCATGCTGGGTGGAGAGGGGAGAGTGTTACAAGGTTTTCGTGGCAAGAGGCCTCGCCTAATACAGCAAAGGGAGTTATGGACTTACCACTTAATACTGCCATTATATAACACGTCTTCTGCAATCAAGCCATCTCACCTTGGCCCGTAAAAGCTGATATCTTGGTGTTGGGAAAGGGCACCGCTCTCAATTTTGGGCATTGACGTTCTTACTTTTTTTGAGTTTTGGAGTATTTTTTCCATAATTCAAACAATTTCGAAATCGCGACGCCACACTTTCCCTCCGAATTGCAAAAGAGAGCGGAGAAATCAATTCTTTGGTTTGCTTCTTCCATGTCACTCGACTTTTCCATAGGCGAGGGATCAACCATGAATAAGAGATAGCATCTTCCTGGAATATGAGATAGTATCTTCTTGGAATAAGAGATGGTATCTTCCCGGAAACAGTTGCGGTTGAGTTATGTTTACTGCACATTTGCTTCCCTTTATTCTCATTTTGACCTCATTTCAAAGGAACAGGGCGATAGAAAGCTGCATTGGCAGATTATAGAAGAAGCTTCCTTGTGATATCTCCACAATATCCTTTGCGGTTCCGTTTCCATGTCTCCGTAGGATGCCAGAAATACCATCATGGTTTCAAAGATTATACACCCTGCACCTACTATCTGTCGAAGCGACTCGCACGCAAGTTTTGTTGTTTCCATGACGATATCAGATACTCAATCATCGCTCTGATAATGAATAGTAAGGATAATTTTAAGTTATATTTGTTATGAGATACCATATCGTTCTGCAAAAAAGATAATGTTTTTGAATAATCAATGAGAATTGGGTTGGTACAACAGTTAATCGAAATCTCATATAGAAGTTTTGCGACAATGTTATACGAAAATCGGAACTCCTTACGATCTTGCCATTCACATGATTGGACAACATTGGTAACATCCTTCCGACCAAAGGTTATCCAAACTGGTATTGATGACGTCAGATTGGCTAAAATGCCTATTTTATGAGCCATCCTGGTTCCACTTGACTTTTTGATCAAGCCCACTGATTTCTAAAAACCTTGTCTGGAGCATCTTCCGTCTCAAAAAGTGAGGTCAGTCATTGGGCGCCATTTTAGTCACCATCAAGCAAAGCTTATAAACAATGATATCTAACATGGGGCATCTTCCCGCGCTGTTCTTACTTCTGGGGACTAGTATTCGTGACCACACTTTCTCGCTGTTGGAAGCAGTGGGATTGCTTGATCCAGTCTTTTTTAGGGATCAGTAGTCAAGACCCTGCTGCAATGATCTGCGAAGAAGCTTTGTTTTCAATGGCGTATTTATGAGGGTTCACTGGGCTATAGCCCCCCTCAGGTTCAAACCAGTTTGTTTTCAAGTACTGATAAGTTTCTAAAAGGATATTCTGCATTCAGTAACTTGCCATTTTGCGTTTCTTTGCGTATTGCAGTGGTTTAGATGTTGCTAGGATACGTCTGGCCTTGTAATCTGTATGATTAGTAAAATGACGTCATTATCCAGGAATCTGCTTCCCCCTGAAACATTTTCTGGAAATGCCGTAGTCTATTCCTATTCCGTATTGTCTAGGTAGTCATAGAAATGATCCATGCAACCATCGGGATCTCAAGTTTTTAAACTTCTTTATTATTCAGTATCGTGACATAAGTGCCTGACACTGATCACACAAAATAGGTCTTCTTCAAGATACAAAAGCCTCAATTTATTGCATTCTTAATATTTTCACTGTTTTGGACACGACAGAGAACAGCATAAGTATGTCGAGGCTGTATAATTCGTAAACCATTAGCTAAACTGGTTCATTCTGTTCCAATTAAGGAATGTTGCGTGTTGCTTCATCGTCTCACAATGTTTGAAACTAAGATGGAAACTTCAAACATCAATCTGACGTCATACTTTTAACATCTATTGATTTTCAATTCGTAGGTCTATGTACTTCCTAAAACTGTCCCTTCCTTATCAAACTATCCTACTATAGCTGGCCTAAAATATCCTATAAGAAGTGGTATGCAACCGGAGACCCACAAACCCTATAGGGTCTTCCAATTATATTTTGAGGCAATTAACCTATAAGATCGGGGTCGGGTGGACAAACATTGCTTTTGTTGAGAACCGGGCTCGGATACATGAGCAGAATTCAGATTACGTAAACAGGTACTTCGTGAAGCATTATTCCTGTTAATGGGCCACTTAGAATCTTCTTCCGATGAAGTAATGCGGCGGGAAAGTGATGACGTCACAAAACAAAAGTTTTGGAAATAGTATCATCTGACTCCAGACATCGTAAGGCAAGTTTAGAATAGACTGTTTCCTAAAATGGCAGACCTGTAGTGTATATAGTGTTTAAACTGGAGGTGTTTGAATCTCAAAAATCTCAGGTCAAAACTCTGTTGATATTCCTTCGTTCCTTAAGTTAGGAACCAGCATTAAACAATACGGTTTTGTTAGAGAGATTCAAAACTTTGAAACTTGATATCTCCGTGTTTGGAAAGGACATCCCTCTCAATTTTGGCCATTGGCGTTCTTGCTAATAGGGCAACATGAAAATTGAGTTTTTTTCCCCATAATTCAAAAATGTGCAAAATCGTGACGTCACACTTTCCCACCGCATATGAAGGTTACTCTGTTTTAAATATGAACCTCATTTCGGGGAAGAGGACACGGAAAGTAATAATCGAATGCTGAAGTTTTGTATCTGTATTAACGTAAAAGGTTTTATTGCTGTATTCATGCGCATTAGAAGTTAATTGAAAAAGAGACTTAACCTGTGAGTCTGGAGGGAAAGAGTTGAACGATGTCATGACAACGAAGGCTACTGACCAACTAGAATCAGTTGATATTTTAGTGAAGTTCCTCTAGCAAGACATATATTGTCAATACTATTGTGGTAAACCAGATCGAAATTGTAGGGATGAGACAGAACCAGTGGCGGTTTTGAAGGGTGCGGGTCCTGGGCCGAAAAAGTTTGCGGGGCCCAATGACGTCATGCATTGCAAGGACGTTCAGACATGACCGTACTGAGTAGTTCAGAGACATTTTATTCTTTCCAGTGGATTCAGTTTCGAGTTTTCATTGACTTCCATGATATTGATATGGGTAGTCAGACACATTCTTTTTTCCTAGCGTGGGGGGGCGGGGCCCTCTACAGGCGCGGGCCTCGGGCCATGGCCCTCCCGCCCCCCCCCCCCTAAAACCGCCACTGGACAATACCCGATTAGACAGAAAGTTGAAACTGTAGCCCAACTTTTTTGGTTTGCCTCTTCAGTTTCAAGCGATTCGAAAAACAACAACCCAGACTTGTGAGCGTGAATGAGTTCAACAGACTTTTTTGTAGTAAAACAGTATAAGGATCATCACAAAGCATTAACAAAGCGAGATACAAAAATGAAACAAAAGTTGGATGAATCTCAGCATGACGCTGTTTGTAAAGTGACCTGCCCAGGTATATCGATGTTTAATTTGTATTTATTCTCATGTGTACCTTTTTATGTTAGTTTCACGTGCACTTTGATTGGAGTAAACTGAATTTGATAGAGCCTGGAGCACAGAGTGTTACACAACATTATCAACTGGTTGTCTTCACAACTTTCTAGAATTGCGTGAATAGATCAAATCTGGTTTTACATTTGGCAAGTTAACTATTGATTGTATATAGAACTCTTTCTTTTCAGCTTACAAATGAGATATACACACCACATGAGTTTCTGGTGCCATGATAATACTCTTTATGATGGAGACAATTGTACGAGAAGGCATTAGCTCACGGTTGGCTGGAAATGCATTCAGTCAACTTCAGAATGTACCATTATTAGATCCGTGGAAAGTGTACCCTCATCCTCTTCACATCAGGCTTAACTCTAAGAAAACACCGTCTATAAATAGAACGAGGGTACTATACGTGCCTCTCAGCTCCTTAGCAAAATGTTTGTCAGACGTAAATGCTAAACATAAACAATCGGTTGTCATAGGAATACCTCAAGAAGATGCAAGGGCAGGCCTTAGACCAACCCAGCCTTAAATAATGCTCTGAACATTCATTCTGGAAAAATTGAAAATTGCAAAAAAATTGCTCACTCTATCTGATTGAAATAGCCTCGTTCTCAGTTAATTTTACCGCAAACGTATTTTTGACACACAACTATTCGTAGGTTAGATTTGGACGAATTGAAAAACTGCCATTTCCGAGGAGTGGGGGATCATGTCTTCTTTAGTTGAAGCCGCATATTTCGGATTTTATCCTTAGTACGACATGGTCTCTGCTTGGTTTGATAATTTTCGAAGTGTTGCATGTAAACATCAACTTTACGTTGCGAGTCAAGTGGATGATACGCATTCCAAAAAAGTTCAATTGACAACATTTCCAGAAAAATGTTCCTACTCTCTGCTCAGGCTTCAAAAATCTACTTTTGTAGACGTTGGGCAGCGTACGAGGGCAACATATTAAAAACTT
The DNA here is from genome assembly GCA_010016065.2 of Carybdea cf. marsupialis auct. non (Linnaeus, 1758). Taxonomy (NCBI): domain Eukaryota; kingdom Metazoa; phylum Cnidaria; class Cubozoa; order Carybdeida; family Carybdeidae; genus Carybdea; species Carybdea cf. marsupialis auct. non (Linnaeus, 1758). The sequence goes on from JAAAKL020012387.1 coordinate 5,541, forward strand.
CGATTCCAGTAGCCTATTGTTAAGTCAAAACATCATTCCTTTGTCATTAGTTAAACCGACAAAGGAAAAAACGGTCAAATGACAACATTATTTTAAAGATGTGATACTGATTTGAAGGGCCTGCTTTTTGCTGCGTTCATCAGGGACAAAATTAAACACGTACGGAAGGTATCTTAACCAAGTATTACAACTGCCAGGTAGTCATGATTTAGGTGATTCGAAGATATCCAACATGAAACTTCTAGATAAGATATTGAATCTGTAGTTTTGAAAGACTGAAAATCTACTTGAATGCCCTAGTGCGCATGAAATTATATCCATGATTAGAAAAAATACACGACCAAGAGAATAAATTACGTTGATTCTTGTATCATGGTAGGCAGCATTGGTCAGCCCCATTTCACGCACAGGGGAGGCTTTCCGACGTGTGGGGCACTGGGCACTTTTCCAAAGCTTGGCCCTATTTAAGAAAGGTATTATTGTCAGTATCGCATCACCCAATAAAACCGGGGATTTTTGTTGTGTGTTTTAACATTTTTAGATAACTTGAGTTCTAGTTTTATTAGTATGGTTAGTTGTAATTCCTCATCCTTTCTCAGATTACTGAAAAAGCTTTTTGAAAAAGAAGAAATCGACGTAAAATAAATTTCTATGGTGAAAGCGCGGTGCCTTGGGATACCGCCCTGTCCGCCATACCCTAAAACTGGCACTGTTCACGCATCTTTTCACGTGGGAATTCCAACCAGTTTCCAAACTGATAAACTTGGTTGATGAGTAAGAGGAAAGCTAACAATTTTCATTTATTGCCATCCAACGGATGAGATCGAATTGCACGTTTCCCCGAGCTACTCAAGGTCTGCATGAACCAATCAAGTTTAAACTGTTAAAAATTACAACCTCTAGGAGGTTCATCTAATACGGAGATGAAAACTGCGTGGTTACACTGTGGCAACTCAGCGGATGTGTTTTCCTTTGAAATCGAGAAACAATTTGGGTAAAAGAAAGCGTTACGCGTAGTGTCTGGGGGTCACTAGTTGCCAGACCCCTTCCATCTTGAGTAACGTGCGTTGCATTACGTGTGTAATAGTGGAAAATCACCGGTTAGAAAATTATTCCTTCTTTTGACACCTGAAAGGTATGTCAAAGTTTACTGACATGGGATTCCTGGTTGCTAAGCCCCCTGCAGCAAAATCAGCGTTTAAACGAGAAGGATAGAATAATAGGGTTAATAGAAAACTTCCCCTTAGATCTGCAACGCGAGTTAAAGGCTTTTTTAGAGTATCAGCAAACACAGTCTTGACGTTCTTAGGGAAACATTTGAATAATGGAAGAAATCACAACTTTTGCCACTAGTTCAAGACATATAATATCTAATGGCAAAAATATTGTGATATATCGCCTCGTTTCCTAATAGTGAATAATGGATAGTGAGATATTGACTGCAACAATGGATCTGCGGGATTGTTTGTGAACAGAGAATGGGCCTTCTAACCTGTTACTTCGGTCGGCCTCAGCAAAAAAAGCCTTTTTTGTAGTACATTTTCCTACCCCTTATAAACAGCGGACGATATTTCATATCACGTATATTCTATATGAATCCACATTTCAGTTTTTTACTCAATAAAACAATAACGCTTATTCAAGCTATACAAGTGGTCTCAAACACTTGTCTCTTTGTGCGTTAAAACTGGTGAAAGGAGGTTATCCCTGTGGTGAAATGATCTCTTCCATCCTTTATGGTGCCTTGTTCGTCGAAACCACTTACAATATGGATATCACCAATCGACCCAGGAATACACAGTAGAAAACCACAATGCAAACAAGAGGGAGGATATGGGTGGTAGCAGTCTTTGTTTGCAGAAAGAGGTCAGTGAGAACCTGACCGATTTCAACGTGTACCATTTAATACGGGCGAGAAAAAGAACTCATCCCACTCTTCAGCCTCTAAATCGGTATTCTACAATGACAATGAAATCTAATTATCCTTACTATTTTGTACAATTAGCATGCAAATGGTCAAGATATATGAGGCACGGCAAACTGATTTTCCTGTCAGACACAACCGCCGTTTTAGGTCAAGAAAGGTGTACGTACTCAGGGGAAATTGCGGGGGGATGACATGAAAAGGGGGATGACATGAACAGAAAGAAGCATCTCATATGAAACTTCTCATATGAAACTTAATGGAAGCATCTCATATGAAACTTAATGGTGTCATGAACGAGCAATCTTTCGTGCGCAAACTTTTCTCTCATAATCATTTCCCATAGCACGTTGACCGCAGCCTATAGAATCCATAGCTATAAGGGCATTCGAACACAAGAAGAAAATCAAAATTAAAATTGAGAATAACTACTGATATATTTAGCTTACCAGCATTCTCCTCTGTTTCGATCGCTACAATTGACGCAGGCACGAGGCAAATGGGGACTGGGGTTGGTCACTTCCTCTAATGGAGTAAGTTCTTGTACCCCATAGATAAGTGTCTAAATGCATATTTCAGTAGTGATTATGGCCTATTTTGTAAGGGCCAAACTTACAAAAAAGGGCTACAATGTTTGGATTTTATTATTGATTAGCTGGTTGAATCACTTACTTATCAGAGTTGAAATCTTGATGTGCACCATCATCGTAGGACTTGCTCTCTTTTATATTTATGCAGGGTCATGAGGAAAAAGTTATTAATTATATTACCATATTCATCATCATTATCATCATCATCATCACCATTATTATTATTATCATCATCACAATCATCATCATCATCATAATCATCGTCACCGACACCAACATCATCATCACCACTACTGTCACAATCGTAACCATCATAGCAACACTATTACCATCATTGTCACTATCATCAGAAGAATACCACCAACCTCAGCACCACAACCACTATTATTGCCACCAAAATTGACAGCACCACATTACTAACACCATTAAACATCATTGTGACCATCTTTGTCATTATACCTTAACCACCATCATCACCATCACATTTAGCAAAATATAATGATTATGATGATGATCATCATCATCATCACCATCACTATCATCATCATCGTCATCTTAGTCATTTTTAATCGTGATACAGTTATATCGTCAGTATTCAATATGGCATTTGCTGGTCATATTTTCCTTCCATTACCTTAGACATGACATGTGTTAAACGCTAGATGGTAACAGTGGTTTCCCTCTACGTTACAAGTCCACCATTATGGTTGTAATACGAGCATTTTTCGTCTGTTTTTTAAAACACAATAATACAATGATCACTTTGATGCCCAATGATTCCTTTTATCTGTTTCTTGTAAGTTCTTGAATCATTACCAATCTTGATGGTAGATATTTGTCATGTCTTGACTCATTATCATTTTTGGGAGCTACGACTCAAGACATGACAAATATCTACCATCAACGGCATCATCTGAGTCGACAAGCGTCAGAATAATATTTTTCTTGTCCCTTTAACACAAAGAGTTCTTAGCGACCTGTACTAATAAATGTAATTTGCTTTCTAGTTCATCATCTTTCTGCTCCATACAGGATTATTGAAATGATGTATACAGTTAACATCCAGTTTCTAGCGGTTTGTAATGTTGTGCTTGCGCAAAAGATTTGCAGAGTCAGCAGAAACATGAATAGCAACGTACAGAAATTTGCCAATTTTGATTCGCCTCTTGTAAGAGTCCTAATCACATAGAAAGTGATGTTTATGCCAGAAAAGCAAAGCGACCTCTTAAAAGCTAATGCGAACGTTCCCTCATCGATAAGGTTTTTCCACCTCCGTACACATACCGCAGTCTCTGTTAGCTTCATTTGACTGCGATTGACTAACTGTTACCATAGATACCGATTAAAGCTAGTAGTGTCGATGATCACTCATCGCTTATCCGAACCTCGGGAAATTCAATTTCTGCTATAAATTCCTGTCCCATCTTTGAAATTGTATCACTTACAAATCTGCCCACAAGCGAATCAAGTGATTCCACTGTCTTTTAAATTCAAGCTCTCCATTTGAACTTCGTCTATTCAGGTCTCAAACAGGATCAAATGGCTTCTTAAGGTCACCTTAATACCATTTCTTTACAAGAATCATTTAACCAGACTTCTTCTATAATGTAAAAATGCTCATCTACGCGTTGCTGTGGTTTCCGCTAAAGTAATCCAGTTGTGCGGACTTATAACCAGATCCAAACACGTTACGGTAGCATGTGCAAGTGTGACATCATCATTTCACGTCTGTAAAGTTGCCGCTCTTTTATATCAAATAATCTGGCGACACTGGCCTCGTTCGCGTTGATACTACCTAATTATGCAGCCTCCTTTAGGTGGATACTGTTGAACTATCAATGAAAGAAATATTTCTTTATAACTTATTCCTTATCATCGTGGGGAGACCTATAATATACCCAAGGTTCCTTGCAAGGACAACCATTGTTCTTTCATTACTGTACCTTGCTTCTTCCTTGATAGTTTCAAGATTGGGTCCAGGCCCCATCCATACTTCGACGGTTGACTGGGACGTGAGAAACACATGATATACACTACATTAAAATGCCGATATGATCAGAGTTGTCGCCATATCAATCCTCAAATTCCCTGAATGTTGACTTCTGTTGATGGGAAAAGGAATATCTTCCTTGAAAAGATGGAGTGTCAAATTCCTTGTGTATCAGTAGTTCTGAACATAGCAATATTGACATCTTCCCGGCAATAGAGCGGTGGCAGACATAAAAAAGGAGGATACATTAAAAAATTTATAAATAGTTTTAAACGCAACTCCAGAGCTTTGTAGTGATTGGTATCTTTTCTGGTTACCCATTTTGCTGCAAAAACATCTGAATTAACTCGACCATATTCATGAGTTGCTTACAAAAGACACTGCGTTTAAGTCAGGCATAACTTGTTTTTGTGGTGCATCTTTTAACCCAGGAAGTGTTAGGATAAAAACTCCAAAGAAATCCATTGTTTAACACCTACAACTCAGAGTGTACTCCCTCCAGTAACCTATCAAGTGCCTGCTTTCGGTGAACGTCTCTCCAGCCGAACTCCAGCGGCAGGTCATTTATTGACAACTTTCCCCCAGCATTGAAAAAACGTACTATGCAAGAGTGTTAGTTTTTTGTAGGGCATTCTTTTGCCACACATTTTAATCGTACATATGAATCAGTTAGATAGGATACAAGCACTTGACAGTAGAATTTCGTAAATAGAAAGATTTTTGTACAGTTCTGTACTGGAGTGGGCTACATACCAACTTTGTTACCGCTCATCTGGGGCTTTTAATCTTAACTACACCCCTCGTCTCTTATAAAATGGACCCGGTACTGTCCAAAGCCCATAAAAATCAATGTCACAGATTTAAAGTAGGCGTCTCTCAATGCGGAGGAAAAGTGATGACGTCATAAATCAAAAGTTTTGGAAATAGGACAATTGACTCCAGATACCAGAAGACAACCCTAGAGTATGCTGTTTCTCAAAATACCAGACCTGTAATGTATATAATGTTTAAACTATAGGCGTTCGAAATTAAAAAATCTCTGGTCAAAACTCTGTTAATTTTCCTTGGATCCAGCATCAAATAACAAGGTTTCGTTAGAGAGATTGAAAACTTTGAAACCTGATCTCTCGGTGTTTGGAAAAGGCAAGAGTCTCAATTTTGGCCGTTGACGTTCTCACTAATAGGGCTATATGTACATATTTTGAGTATTTTTTCCATAATTCCAACATTTTTAAAATCGTGACGTCACACTTTCCCTCCGCATAGTTCCTTTGAATTAAACATGTGTTATGATAACAGCAATGATCTAAATGCACAAAATGTTAAGTATCCCTTTTTCAAAATGGTGTGAAAATAGGGATGACGCTTATCTGATTATAAACCTATTAATCTTTGTGTTGATCGCCGATGTTCTGCACTGCCATATATGTGCAACTAGAGTCTGAGATGAGCACAGGAAGTATTTAACCACTATAGTGTCTTGTCAGACGTATCAGTACATTAATGGATTAAAAACTTATCATCACATGCTTTCAATGTCAAAGGATTCCCATCTGTCTACTGACATGTAAACGTAAAAATGCTGAGGGAAAGTAATGACGTCCGAAATAGAACGTTTAGGAAATAGTAAGATTTGACTCCAGATCTCTGAAGGCAACTACGGAACAGCCTGTTTCCCAAGATACCAAACCTGTAGTGTATATAGTGCTTTAACTAGATGCGTTTGAATTTCACACGTCTCTGGTCAAAACTCTCTTAATATTCCTTAATTTCCCTACGTTAGCAACCAGCATCAAATAATAAGGTTTTGTTACAAATTTTAAAATGTTGAAATCTGATATCTCATTGTAGGGAAAAGGTAACACTCTCAATTTTGGCCACTGACGTTCTTACTAATAGGATAACATGAAAATTAAGTATTTTTCCCATAATTTAAAGATATTCAAAATTGTGACGTCACATTTCCCCTTAATATAGAATTCCTCTGACAGAGGGCAGAAACGTAGAATCAATGTATCTCATGGTGACCGTGTTTGGGTGTTCAGTAAACCAAATCTGATATAATCTTCGACCTCTGTCGCAGCAACAATTAAGACCAGCGATATCTAGGAATATATGGTATAGTCTATTCATGGACACCAGTTAACACCTCACACTGTATCCGAGATGTGAAGTATCACTGAGTTGACGAATAGTCAAGGCATAGTAAATAGTTTGGGAAGATTTGATACTGGTGTGTGCAGGGCAGTTGCGCCTCACATTCGATGACTCTGAATCCCAATACCTCTTGTTTAGATTGATGTTATTTCATTGTTATCGTTAACATGGCCTGCATGCAGCTTGCGAGGTAGAAAACGTATCTCATAGCGATGACTCTAAACAAACCTGTTGTTTGCATTGTTGCAATGAATACGCTACCTCTCATAGGTTTCCACCATACCCACAGAGCCCCACCCAGACCCCGCTGTGATGATTATGATAAATTAGTGGTGGTGCAGCTTCCCTGGGCGCAATCTAGCGTATCACTGGCACTCCATACAGGCCCTGACATAAACATATACGATTAAGAATGTCTTCAATTGTCTTACTTAAAAGTCATCAGTTACAATGCATAATTGTTAACCATCCTAACTCATTTTAGCACTGCCCAATGGACAGCGGTTAACATCTTTAAATAGCTACTCTTACACAAAGAAGCAACATCCATTTTGTACCTTTCAAAAGTTGTCATGATACCCAAAATACGGCTTTTTAATCCTTACATTAACTCTTACCCTTCTTCCGCTTTACGACCCGACACCGCAAGAATTATCTCTTGTATCTGTTTTGAGCAGACTTAAACCTTCGCAGGATCTAACGCGCGGACTAACGTAGCCTGCGTTTGCGACTACAAGAGTTTCCCTGGGGGTCATTCAAAAAGTACGTACGCTCAATTTTGACGATTTTTACCCCCCTCCCCCCTTGTACGCTTTCGTACATTTGCCAGGACCCCCCCACGACGTACGTGCGCTAACTCTC
>JAAAKL020012388.1:0-13062 GCA_010016065.2 Carybdea cf. marsupialis auct. non (Linnaeus, 1758)
ATAGCAATAATAGCTTATGTAATGGTTCTTTTGGTCTTCGCCGAACATGTCCTATGAACCTCAGTCTTCTTGTTCTGATGACATTACTTATTGAATCTAAGCGACCATATAGTCCTTCATTGGTTTTTTCTCTTCCCAGGATATGCCCTGTGCTTTTCTCGGCAGTCTTGTGTAGCTTCCATCCAGCCTTTTCACCATCGTCTTGGTGAGAGTCCATGTTTCGAGACACAGTAGAGTACACTTTCTTAATAGTGGTGACTAATATCATATATTGAGTTAATAAATGAAAGCGATCGAAGAAAACAGCCGCCGACAAAGTCCCCGACAAATCGCTGCGCCCCCAGATAATCCTATAAGTAATAACTGTGTTGAAGAAGATGGCTGTCTCTATCCCCTCAATGTAGTCTGTTGGAGTTTGCCGCAGTAGATACAATTTCTAATCAAATTACTTTACAGGTCTGTTTGTTTTCATGTGTAACACAGCGTTTCCCTCAGGCTACAAAGCCATGGTTTTACCTATCTGTTAGTATGAAAACTATGATCATCTATCGAGAAAAAGGCAATTTTATACTGTGCATGATAAACATTTATATTTGTAAATGTTTATATGTATATATAGTTTTTCATCATATACCTCTATTCTTTGTTTTGTGTTATTTCATACCTATATCATCGATTGTGTCATCAATAAAATTGCAGGATTTGCGTTCACTTTAATTTTCTTACATATATAAATATATAAAAGAATTTAAAAAACGTGTATAAGTAGCCAGGCAGACGCACTAGCAATTATGAGATAAATAGTATAGAACTCAATTAACATGGCATGTATAGGGCGCAGGCGGGGATTGAACCCAGGATCTCCCACGCCAGCTTGACCACTGCAGTAAATAGTGCAATAGACAAGTCGGCAATCCGATATGCCGATCCCGAATTCTCACCACCACCAGCAACCTAATTTTTTGTTTCGCTATTAGCTTCATCAGTGCCATTTTCCATATATAAGTACTCAGGCAGATACACCAGCAAGCACGAAATTCATAGTATAGAGTTACATAGCTAGGATTCAGTCTCAACGCTCTGTTCTGCACTGATGAGCCCACAAAGGGCGAAACAGTTCTGCCTGCAGATTGAGTACATAAATACACCCTGCCATCTCTGTAAAAGACAATTGTGTTTCAAGGGTAATTTAAGACCTTTTTCGAATTAATCTTTGTTTGGAATGGCTTTCTTGTATCAGCGTGGGAAAAGGATATTGCATAGAGCGAAAAGTTTTTTTTTCTGCTTGCATATAAATTACTTATGTACTTCCGCTTAAAGTTTATAATTATCAAACACCTATTATTTGATATTCATTTTGAAAGATTCTCTTTTCTTTGTTTCACATTCTTCTTTTAAGGTTTCATTGCTTTTTTCAAGACAATAATGGTGTAAGAACACAGAAGGTGAAAGCGTTCATCTGATATTGATAAATTGATGTTTAGATTCCTCTTTTTAGGGATTCCATTTTTGGAATACACGAGGCTGCATGTCGAGATTTAGTTTTATATCTGTACTGTAGCTACCTGAGTTTAGTTAGCCAATTTCAGTGCATACGAGGAAGTCTGAAATAAGACGTAGTCTTGCCGATTATTCAGCAGATCGGGAACTCACCCATGAAATGAAACAGTGCTTATTATAATACAAAGTGTCCCTAGAAAGGCCTAGCGAGTTGGAAGTCGGAGTGGATCAGCATTGAGAATTATTAAGTAAAGAGTACTTGCTCCGAAGAAACCGCCTTCAATTGACTAAAAAATTGCTTACAATAGGTGGACTAAAGACCGATTCAACTGCTTTCGCAAGTTATGAGAAAGTAATTTTTTTGCAATTCTGAAAAAGCAACAAGCTGTGCAGTATATAGGCGCATGTGCCTGTAGGATTTCATTTAGAGGCGTCGTATATCACTACCTTAAAAACATCGTTAAGCATTCTTCAGGATGAATTTGTGCTATTGTGTAGTGGCCAATTTGGTGTGTATGGCACAGAAACGCAGGAAAATTGCAGGGGAAAATTTAAGCACCAGAAATAGAAAATGTCTTTATTGACAAAGAAAACCCAACGAAAGCTGCCCTCCTTTTCATTAAAATGTATGAATTGTTATTTCCTGCAAATTCAAAATGATCCTAATACAATCAAACTTTCAGACTGGTTACTGAAAAACTATTTAAGATGTAGTGTAATAAATATCAGGTAGAGTAATTATGATCCTAGTTTGGGCGTGGAACAGCATTTAAGTGAACCTTTTCCAGATTGGGCGAGGGGAGGGGGGCTTAATAGGTCCATGGCCTATGTTTATTTGATATCTCATAAACGACTTGTCCAATTTTTTTCAACTTCTCTCATTTTGCTTTACATTTATTCAGAAGTATTTTTAAAGAGTAATTTTTCAAAGCTTCTACATATAACTTCATCAGCTCCTCATCAGTGATTATTTATATTTAAAAGATGGATTAACACACACACACATCAATTTTCATACGTACGTAACAGATATTCACGGAAGTATTGAAATTGATTTAGCCTCGGGCATGCTAGACCTCCTCCCCGCCTCCGGGTCCTGGAAATCTCAAAGTAATCCACTCTAATAGGGTTAAGATATCTTACACAAAATTTAACTTAAGATTCTAAGTGAAACTATAAAACGCTAGACTTTAGTCTCCAAGCGCCTAAACGTTGTAAGCATTTAAGCAGCAATGTCAGTTTACATGCCAATCTGTTTATGAAAACAGTTAATGACACTAAAGCGCTGATATCAAAAATATATATCCTTGAAAGCATCCATACACCAGCAAGGATATGTTTTAAGAGGACGTCGCCATTGGGATGGCAGAAGGGCTTCGTCACTGTGCAAGTGAAACCAACGGAAGAGGGAGAAACCAACATTTAGTATATACCATCTTATTTCATTATTCAGTTTGAGAAGTAGAATATGAAAAAGGTTAGTGTTACGTTACGCTAATATGAAATATACAACTCAACCTGTTTTATAAGCTCTCTGTGCAAATTCAAAGTCGATTTCAAACTTTCAATCGCTTTTAAGGAAGCCACATCATTTTCAAGTACCAAACTATGCCCTTGGCGTCGAAAGAAGCAGTAATGAGGTTCGGCCAAATTATCATTGAAAATACACGGGTTTGAGGATGAAAGATTTTACATAAGATCTGATTCGACAATATCTTGTTAAATATATCAGTTTAGCAAAGTCAGGAGTATGTTTCTAGAGACAAAAAATTGGTGTGAGAATGAAGAAGTGTTCACGACCAAACTACCACCGAATTGAAAGACACTGTACAATATGTGGATAGGAGGAGATGGTAGTGTATGTTTAATTTGATCAAAACTTTTTTACCTCAGGGGTATATTATCCTTGCGTGAAAGCCAACTCGGAAAAATTTAGTTCAACTCTAGCAAGGGTCTTAAAGTCTTCGATTCACTTGCGGTTTCAGAGTGGATGAAGTATTGGAAGTATAGTACTTGTCCAACCCTAAATACTGCACAGAAATCTAATTTCATCAAAGTGTCACTGACAGACAGATATATTTGAGAATTTTTTATGACAGTGGAAATCTGCTACCATCACAATTGTAGGATTTAACGAGATCTGCAGACCATATGGCAGAGCTATGTGCCACTTTTCAATCGTTGAATTTGTTGAAAGAATTGACAAATGTGATAGTTGAATTTGAAATAATAACCAGCCATAGTATTCAATATCTTTTTTGCGTTTTTGTCCATTCATATAGCCTACATCTTAATGAAGTAAAAAAATTCTCCAAATTGTTTCTCATTTCTGCAATGTAAAGTACGTTATTAAAAGAAATTTGGTTCAGTCGGGAAAAAATTACACAAGAGACAAAAAGTGAGTAATTTCTTATATTGTCAAATCTACTGTTATGATGCAATAGAGCTGTCACTCACAATAATACCGGTTTTAGACGTTTGAGGAGCTGTAACGATAGCAAGTGACTGTAGTAGCAGTTTAAAATGGAAGGGGCTGTATTAAGGAAATAATAGTCGTACACGTAAGGCGAAAAGATAAAATTGCATTTTCAGTACCTACCAGTACTGTTAGAGCCGCCTTGGTCTAGTGGTTAAGGAATCGGACTCACATGCCAGAGGTTGTGCGTTCGAATCTAGCTTAGCCCGATATAAAGACTATTGGTTGTGGAAGGCAACGGGAGACCACCCCTGTAAATGTGCTATCTCCCCACGACATTGCTCACTCTGGCTTGGCAATAGGTTACTCGAAATCGAGTATGCCACCAAAGGAAAATCTGTACCGGAGTGTTCCTCCAACAGTGAAATTGTCACTCGAATTTTCATTATTTGAATTATCATTTAATTTATTATGGAAACCAACTTCCACTTGACTTTGTCCCCTGTGTTTGCTTTATCGAGATAGCAAGCATTTTTAGGTCTTTATCAAGGGATCTAGACAGTATTGTTGCGCTGATTAGGCAAATGGCAGAAGTCATATATTTTGTCCCTATTGGCTGTGTTTATTCAGCTCTGTTTTATATTTTGCTTCTTAACCTTCAAACACTTAACCCACTCTAATGTTTATATTTGATTATGAAATGGGCAACTATTTATAATTTTATGGATCATTTACTGTTGTATTTCTACATGGAGCTGTGATAAGTAGCGAGAGCAAATACATGACGTCCCCCAAGGGCCCCTTTCCTGTATTCCTGCCACTAACGCGAAAAATGAGGTTCTGAAAATCTTCTCTATCTCTTAACGTAGCTAAAAGGTGCTTCTTGAGTCAGTGATGAAGCAAGACAATGCAAACATTTGCCTTCACTTGTATAATATGCCACTTATTTCGGAATATCGGTAAAGAGGAAGCTAAAAGTGGGAAGTGACGTGGTACAAGTTAGTATTGCTAGTCTGGATATTAGAACGTTTTGATCAGACGCCATAGCACCTTTGCAACTTTATTTACAACACTAAAAAACTGCTTCTTAAATTCTAAAATTCTGATACAACCTTAGGATTGATTTACTTCATCACTCTATCGGGCAGGGCAGTTCTGAGTATTGAAATCTTGATGTCTACTGAATGTTAACTTAGTAAAGGAAGCAGGTATAATTTTCTATTGCGTGCAGACAACTGGACTGTCTCACCAAGCAAAGAGATGCTACCTGCGAATAGTATTTTACTCTTTGGATATAATCCAGGTCATAGACAATACTTCATTCTCTTTGGGTCTCAGCATGAATAAGGTTGTCCAAACACCGTCTGTATCCCATGCTGTGATTTGGCAATTTGCAGAGTATGTGTTTATGTCTTCTTAACCTTACTTGATTACCTCTATTGCGTTCTTAGCTTGTAATTAATAAGCATGGATAGTAAACATTTTCAGATGCTTTCCCATAATTGTCTGAGATCAGCGAAAACAAAGAGCTGAGAGTTAATGCAGGAAATAGGCAAAGAAATGCATTAGATAGCTCCGTCTGATCAACAGTCTTTGTAGAAAAGTTCGAAAACAAACAAGAAACCAGCAGATTTGGCTAATATTGATATTGAAAACGCGGTAACTGCTTGCTTACGCTATGTGTTGCAGACATCAAACGTAGCCGTATTCACGACATGTAAGGTAGAAGGAATGATATTAGTTAATTATAGCGCAATTTGGGACATCTTAAAGAAATAAAACACGTCATCTCCAATACTACACCCCAAATCTGAAGATTTGCATGTCTTACTGGAACCGTGGGGCATGCCTGGAAGTTTCTAAGATTTAGCCAAAAGATGTAGTAGAACGCCCTGGTATTGTACACAGAACAACATATACTGCAATCGTTTCCTACTAGAGAGATATAAACACTGCCTGAAGAGCAGGTCAGCTGGGGGGGGGGGGGGTTTCGGGGGCTGTTCAATTTTTCCCCTACATCGGCAAGTATTTTCCAACGTCTTGAAGGCGTAACAGCTTATTATTTGTATTCGCGCCTACTTTACTTGAGAAACACTCTATTGGGGTACATTTCAGGTAGTTGAAAATCAATTTGCTACGACGACAGTATTTGAATAGAAAAGGAGGTGATTCCCCGTAGTCCCATAATTTTTCACCTTTGAGATTTTATAACGCTTATTGTAGTGAACCTTTCGGTTACTAATCATAAAATAGACCAAATCTATGCTGAAAGCTTGTTCTAGCCCGTATTCTAATCATAAAATAAAAAATAGATAGTAAAGAGATATGATTTCCTTTTACTATTCTTCGATGTTCCAATAATCCATAAGAGTAAATTCAGTTATGGATAGAAGTCTACAAGATTCCATATGAGATTTCTCCGAGTGTGATCAGATTCTCAACATTTTCGAAGCGTTATCCTAAACCATACTCTGAATGACATTCCGCGTCATACTCACGTGTTCTACACCTACGTTCTTATTTAAAACGAAAAACAATAGAATCATAGAGAGCCGTTATCATGTGAACCATGATTACATTACGTGAGTTACTTTTCCAACACCGATGTCTACCCTCAGTCATTTCAGAATACAAGTGGCAACGAATAATCAAATATCTCCTCTTGGTTGTATTTACTGCTAAGTAATACAAATCGCCTGCATTTGCAGACCAGTAGAATGCCAAGCAGGCACTTGTTCCCTTACTCTTCTGCACAAAACGTAAATAAATAAATGGTATAAGAATAAGTAAGTAGGTTTGCTTTGCCTTCTGATCTCATTCCTTATCAAATTTGAGAAGGTTGAGGCTTTTTTAATTCAATTTTTCAATTCAATTTCTTTATTTCTGACTCAGTTTAGCACAGGTCCATAGTTATGTTAGGAAAATGTAAAAGCTATCTTACTATCCTTTCTTTCAAAAGAGATATTTTAACTTAAATAAAACTGAACATTTGTGTCAAGAGATTAGGGGCCAAAGTTCCCCATTCTCTAGGATACAATTTTTCGTCGTATCTCCTGATAAGTAGAGAGGCATCCTCAAGTATGTGCACACTCTGGGATGTGCACCTCTGTTGAGATGCAACGTTGATAGCATGCGTTTTAGCAGAACTTTGCGTACTTCTTGTACTTCATGAGAAACTCCCATGACCGTTGTATACACTTCTGATCAGTAGTAATAGGCTACAGCTAGTTTGCATCTGAACAATTTACTAAACTGTACTTTCATTTCTCGATCACGCATAGCTTATACAATGCACCAAAATCATCATTGCATTGATGTGTACCAGCTGCTGTTCGGTATCATTGAAGTAGTTAACAGGCAATCAGCACTCAAAAGGACCATTTTCCAACTTGTCAAAGTGCCAGTATCAGGAAATGATGTTAGTAAACCAATTTTCTATCGGATTAATTAAGTAAATTACAAATTGAGTGCTTTTAATCAGTCTCGCAACCAGGGTTAATATAGCCAAATAGACTAAGGTCACTCAGGTAAAAGCTTCAATTCCTCGTGTAGTAAAATAAACTCAGCGACTGGCTTCCCTTGGGAGTGTATAAATGTTTAATACAAAATGAGCCATCCTGTTGTTAAACATAGATCAGATTTCAATAAGTAAAGTATTAAACATTTCTTAGAATTTGCTTGCATACACTCATTGGAAAGAAATTCCAACACAGACACAACCAATCAAGAAATGATTTCTAAATAATTTACGGAGTGATACTCCTAGGACGTGGTCAAATTCTCAAAAATTCTGTCGTACTACACCTACAAAGACCTGGTAATTCTGCTCTTTCTCCGTTGATTCGCATTAAATATACCAATAATGTGAAAGTGCAGTCAACTAACTAAGGGATAATTCAACGTCTTTATGTATACTTTAAAGACTGGACTTTTCTCCCAATATCAGTAAAGCCAATCATCCTAGAAATCATCCTAGCAAACGACAATGTGGATCGCAGAAAACAATTCAAAGCATAGCACGATGTACCTGGCAAGTATCTTGTACACAGTTAAACCAGAAAGGCGTACTCTTCTAGCTAGCCTCTTATGAGCTGTTGGATCGAATTGTATGGAAGTCATCTTCGAAATAATCATGCTCATGTAAAAGTGTTTGAGATGTTTAATAAATTTTAGAAGCACATTGACAGGTCACTTAGCTTCAGAGTTACCATATATCATGGTGTCATCATACCTCTCTTTCCGAATCAAGTTGAGTATGCCAGATTCTATAGTAAAAGGGTTTTGCTCCATCGAATACTTTGCATATATTTGACATCTTTCTTGATTGAAGTAGCAGGCATCGCGTGAGACTAGTTTTAAGTATAAATTCTTGTTTGATTGTCTTTGCGGATGCTTTGTTGATGAAGGTTTTTGAAGTTTTTCTTTATTTAAGCTCCAAAAAGTTCTTAGACAAATATTTAATTCGTACTCTGTTGCAATGATGATTTAAGCTTGATTTATATGACTCTTACATCAGAAGAAAATCGAATGAAAATATACTTACAATAGCGCAAGAGAAAAAATGTCAAAACTATCTTTTTTTTGTTACTAAAGAAGTTTTAACTCGGGTATCACCATACTTTTTAACAGAAAATTTCGTTTGCCGGATTAACATTGTTTTTTATGTGATTTCAAGGAATTTTGCAATTTTTTTAGTCACACTCATCTGTTTTATGTCATCTTTGTTCGCTAATGGGAATTGCAGAGTGGTTCGGTGGTAATAGACCCGCTTCTTATATAGAACAGACCGTCGGCGATCTTTGCCTAACGATATTTGTAATATTTGACATGGTTTGACAATGATATATGACCATCGCCGACCATCGACAATTAACCACAAAACGTTTGTTTCCTGCAATCATTGTCGATGCTCGCTGATAGGTAAATCCACATAAGATCATCATCGTGGAACGACGGCGAACAAGTCTTTACTTTTACTCGACATTTTTCACTTAACTATGATGCTGGCCATACGGCTCTCTTCCTTTAAGCACATCTCCAAATCAGAATCTCTTTAACTTTGTCTTTTCGAACAGCTCTAACCAACATTTCGTAGTTTTTGTATCAATAAAATGATTAACTTTAATTATCTGACAACAAGAATTCGTTGATCCAGTGTTGTCATCATATGTACTACTTTGCACTCTGCCATACGTGGTCCTCTGGCCTATAATACGCAAGAAAAATATAATAAAATTTCCGTCATTGTTTACTTGAGTTTCATGGCAATAACAAGATCACCTCATTTTTTATTATTGGAGATGAGTAGCTTGAACACTTCGCAGGCAGTCGCCAATTGTCTAAGATCAGGCTTACCACACAACCAGGTGTTTTATTTAAGATGAGTGCGGCTAATAATACCAGCATCACAATTATGTACGCATCTCCAAGGGTTATATCTACGTTATTGATTTTTAGATAATTTCAAAAAAGGTCGCTTACAGATATTACATTTAGCAAATATTTAGATAAAGGCACACATTTTCCTTTTTGTGAATCCGTGTTTAATCCTTGTTGTAATCTGCAATTGCTGAAAGTTTGCTCGAAAACAATCAACATCTTTATTTGGACTTCTGTGGCTTCATTCTATTTCTCAACAAAATATTGTCGTTGATGTTGTTGGTGATGGATGGCAATGGTCAGTGCCTAGAATTTAAGTGTTAAGAAACTCTCCAAAATTCTACCATTTCGCATTCTGTGGTGAAACCTTTGGTTACTAATCATGAACCAAACTGAACCTATATTGAAGGTTTGTTCTAGCCCGAATTCTAATCATAAAGTAGATAGTAAAGAGATATAGTTTCCTTACGCTCTTATTTGTAGAGAATAAGATTAGACTCATAGGGAGGCGTTATCAAGTGAACCATGGTTACATACGATTTACTTTTTTAACAGATTCCTTGCCATTATCTGATCTTTTATTCAAGAACGCTTAACGCTCGTGACAGCTACTGTTGAGATAAAAATTTAAAGGAGCAGTTAGCTGTGGCGATGCAACATCAGAAAGGTTATCTGTATTCTGTTGGTCTCACCTGGAAACTATTGCCATATTTCCAGAATAGTATCCTCTAGGGATCTGGTAAGGGTAAAGGAAGGAGCAAACCAGCTGAATGGGCCACAAGGGGATATAGTTGTACCGAGGCTGCATTACAATCCAAACGAAAGGGGTTATGTTTTAGACGGCTGTGTCAAAGTTATATTTATACTCCTGGCATCATGTCAAGCCTGCTAGCATCTCCAAGGATCATTCATTTCTGTCAAATGGTTGCCACGTATGAGATATATCCACAAAATGTACGTTTTTGGAATCCTTGGTCAATCCTCGTCATAATCTGCGATTCCCAAATACTTGATCAAACACGTTCCATGCCTTCGGTTTTTGCACAGTGTATTTTAATTCAGGTTTGTCTGACAATATAATAGGACACCTGGAAAGCCTGCTTTGAAATAATCATGCTCCTCTCAGGTTTCTGCAGCGTGACATAGGAGCCTACAATGAAATTGTGACTGTCTCAAAATGGAACTGCACGATAAAAAAGTAATTCGTCTGTTGTCTACCTCTGATGTTAATTTTAGCTTGTATAAGCTAGTGCCGTCAACTCACATGTCAAGCATAACATGCTATTTCTGATAAAGCGATAAAGGCAGTGACAAGCAATCAAACACGCCAACAAGTAAACCATGTATGGACAAATTATTGCTTCCGACTTCCTCAGGTCTATGAGAGATACTGCAATTAATCGAAAGCTCTTGCAATATGTATACAGATCAAAGCGCGAACTGCAGCACGGTGCATTCCAACAAGAGCATGTAATGCAAAATACCAAGCATAGTTAAAAAGAGGCGGGAACGAGCAAATAAAGGAAATGGGAGTAGGAGTGTTCTTAGTGGTGACGTGATGCAAACAAACGACATGCCAAATTTCTTTCTGGTAAATGACAGTAGGCTAGGGCAGATCGTTCCATATGCAACTGAAAACCTTCTATAGATCACTGATAGATCACTGATAGCTGTTGACTAGAATACATTCTCCATGCCCCACATCTACTTAGGTGAGGTGCTTCAGACCATATCGTTGTAAGGCTAGCTATTCCTTCCATGGCTATTTTGCTGCATATCCTAATATTTCTTAGAGGCTGAGAAATCACTCGACGCTGCAAAATCCCTTCTCTTGAGGACTTTGACAATCTTCTGTCTGAAAACCAACAGTTTTATGACCAGACACACTATCGCACACTCTATCTTTCCAGTGGGCCTCTTATTGTGTTGACTTTCTTGGTTTTGCCATTGTCTTGGCTTCCTCCTTCATTTGCGGCCTATTTTAACTATCCAAATAGATGCCAAGGAATAGCGATAAGGAGTAAACAAGGAACTAAAACATGTGCTCGCTAATTTCATGATGTTACATAAAATGAGCCCATTCATTGGTCAGTCCAATTGATAGAGCACTTGAAGCTTCGAAAATGTCCCTGGAGATGTTTACCTAATTTCGCTGATATTATGTGACTACAGTATTTATGTCTCTCTGCGTATATTTGAGAATCCTTTAGAAGAGGTAAGTGCAAGTTGTTCTTAGTTATTTTCCGCGCCGGACCAGAAAAGCATGTAGATTTACTTCGCGGGCCACTGACTTTTTCCTTACATATAGAGTTTGTATTATTGTAAAAATGTACGTTTACTTGACTAAATTTATGAGATAGTTAAGGCTACTTAGTTCAGTTCCATTATGCCTACATAAACTTAAATTGTATTCTTGTTTGCCTTCTATAAAGTTTAGATATCCTCTTGTAAACTTCTTTTTCGGTAATCTCTGTCCAAGCAGTAAAATATTTTACAATAAAAAGTTTGGATAAAGAAACATTGAGTGTTAATTAATGCAAATAAATAATGAAATGTTTTGATGCGCGATTTCAGACTTATGGCTGGTAACGCAATGTACATTACAACTACAAGTCCGAATCTGCCCAATCCTACTCTTTTGATGACTGCAATGTCAAACTGCTGATTTTCTTGAACTATCATAGTCCGAAGTACTATCATTTGATTTTACTCTCATTGGCGCGTTCAGATGTTAATCAGCCACATGACGTAGGTTGTCCTTCTTGGTCAGGTTCAAACGACAGTATCCTGACTCACATGTATATGTGCTACCAAACACAGCAAGAACTCGGACAGCATCATTAATCATTTGAAGGTACTGTATAAGGTCCCATAAAATAACAGGATCATACTTATCCAAACATATTGTAACGCCCTCCTCTATGTCAATCACTTGGGTTGCCACGACGGCATTATTAACATATTTAGCACTCCGTGCACTCTGTTTGCACTGAAAAGTGGATCCTGAAGGGTTGGCAATGTTTACACGTGTGTCCTTGTCAAGCTTGAAGTTACCTCAGAAATGAAATATTAGCAGGTGCAACAAAATAGCACATAGTGGTCGACTCCAATTACTTGTCAATAATTCTCCACTCACAATGAGGCCATCCACGGCTCAGAAAATGTTTTAATCTCCAAAAAAATTAAATTCTTAAATGTAGACAAAAACTTCTATTTTTGACGTTATATTATTTTGATGGCGAGACACAATCAGTTTGCGGGACGCATATATGCGGCACCCTGAATTTACGATTGGCTGGTTTATGCAATAAAAACAAGGATAATAATTTCATACTGAGTAATGGTAGCTAACTATTCTTAATATAGAAGTGCGGTTGATACATTCCTTATCACCACCATTCGATTCCTGGTATATTCAAATGATGTTCTCCAATGGCGTACTTCAATGATTTCTTTTAGCGATATCCCTATTTTTAGCGGTACTTAAGGAAAACCTTTCCTCGCTCTTCTTTTATGCTAATCCGCGCTAGTTGTTACAGTTACTAGATCAAATATTTGTGTCTCATTTATTAAGATCATCGGGAAGAGGTAAGTACGTCAAACCAGCAAAACAAATGTTGATATTTTAGATGGATCTCAGCTATCACAGTTAACAATAAGCATCAGAAATTTAAACACACACACACACACATACACAATCTGTTGCCAGAGTTTTGTCTGTTTTATGCTTTTCTTTACCATCTTCTAAAAATAGACAACCTTCCATT
>JAAAKL020012389.1:0-13061 GCA_010016065.2 Carybdea cf. marsupialis auct. non (Linnaeus, 1758)
AGTAGTTGGCAGGGACGGGAATTGATCATGAGCTGGACATGTTGCAGTTTGCCAGATGACTGGATGGTGAAGAGATAATCCTCATGGGAATATGCAGGGTGGGTAGAGGAGGGCATGGCAGGGTCCTGGATGGAAACAGTATGGATGGAGGTCCGAGGCCCAGAAGGATTTGGAAGCGAGTCTTTACTGCGACACACGCGGGGAAAATGACCCATTTTGCCGCAACTTTGGCACACTTTGCCATTTGCAGGGCATGATGGGTGTTTGGCACGATGTCCAGAGTTTCCGCAACAATAGCACACGGGTAGTCGGGTGGGAGGGGGAATATTTCTAGCCCCTCGGGTAGGGTCAGGTGGGCCCCGGTGATGAAAAGAGGATTGACCAGGAATAGGCCGAGTATACGGCGGTTGAGACCGCACTTTGTTTATAAATTCAGAAGGAGCCTCCATTTCATTTGCCTGACGACTTGCCGTCTCCAGCGCCAGACCGAGGCTAACCGCTTTGCTCAGTGTGAGCTTCTCCTCTTGTAGGAGACGACGACGAAGCTGTGCTGAATGGCACTTATCAACTATTTGATCTCGTAAGATATCATCTGGGCAGTTATACTCACATGACGTGATCAGCTGGCGTAGTCGAGTGAGGTATTGGGATAGCGTTTCATGTGGATCTTGGGCGGCCTGCCTAAATTTATGGCGTTCAAAAGCAACATTTCGCCTAGGCTCAAAATGAGCTGTCAAATCATGCACAGCAGAAGTAAAATCGTTACCTGAGTGCTCAAGTGTTTCGTAAATGTCTTGGACATCGGAACCAGCAAGATGGAGGAGAATGGCAAGTTTCTGCTTGCCATCAGTCACACCAGTAGCGGCTAAGTAATAATCCAAGCTTTTCAGCCATTTTTTCCACCGATGCGGAAGTGCTGAAGGATCGTCCAACGAAAATGGTCCCACAGGAGGTAAGTCTAATAATTTGCTTGCCATGTTGATGTAAGTAATATGGAGTGATTTATCGTAGCAAAGTAATCCCGATCGTCGCCAATTATAATATCTGTGGGTTCATATCAAGGAGAGAAATACTAAAATGCCATAACTGCACTTGTCAGAATCTTCTCTAATCTAACTACCATCTCCACTTGATTTTATTTTAAACACGAACATTGATCACAGGAGGACATCAATCAACACAGTGTCAACACTATACTAATCTTCTTTTATTGATGCAAATATTCACTCACAATCTTACTTGAAGACTTACGTGGAAGATGAGTGAAAATCAAAGGTAACGAGGCAAAAAGTGCAAAAGAGCAATTTTCTGTTTCTATGAATTATAACCTAATGACCCATTTTGCCCCACTGGTACATTATCCAAACCTCCATCCTACGCCTACCAAATACCCCAATTTGGCCTATAAGTTTTTACATTCAATCTCTTATGTGAATTGTAATCAATAATATTGATCCATGCCATCTCATCAGAATACAGTGGAGGTTTAAACCGTTCTCCAAAAGTTCCATAAATTACTTAGCTGCTTCTTTGTACTAGATAATGATCTATCACAGTTCCACTTTGGTTCCGATATTCATGGGTTGCTCCATTGTCTTGTAACTGGCACTTTGTGTGTCCAGGGTCGACGTCAGACATACTTTTACTAAATTTTAGCTCTTCCTTACATTCAGTATACTACTTTCATATTCTTTTTTAACAATTGATAATGAGCATCGAACATGTTCGGCAAAAACTACATAAAAGCAAGAATCAGACATAATTGTACATAGTTTAGGTAACAAAATTTCCCTTCTATTTTCTGGATAAATTGCTCAGTCTGGGCACAGTCACTGCACACTAGCTTGATCGATCATATCGTAAACAGAACGTGTAAAGCGGGTACATCAATACAAGTAACTGTATCGCGAGCATATATAGTTACTGTTACGATCAGGAAACATAATATACAACACAGTACTCACTAGCAATCGCTTCTCGAAGTCGGCTGATCGTTATGTCACGTCCAGCCATTTTTCTCCTTTTCGGGCCGTGAAAGTGCACTTGAAACGAGACTCTTTTCGCGCCAAAATTTTGATTTGAGATCGAGGATTCCTATTTCTGTCGATACGATTGAGCCAACTGCATTTCCCATCATAGTCAAGATTCATTATTGAAGATTGTGCATTGATTTTGTTTGTACAAAAGTTTAAAATAGTTTGTTAGCTTTCTTATATAAACAAGAGGAGACAAAAGAGGGGAAAATGTTATAATTCTGGCTTTTACATTGAAGAAAGTAAGTGGTCGAATGCCAATGAACCGATACAAATAGGACGATGTAGTGTACCACCCACACATTGGTGGTGAAACACGTCTTATCTCTAAAGTATCCTTTTAAATAACCGACTATGCATAAAGTTAAAATTACCTAAAGGATAATCGAAGACCACCTTGAACACTTGAGGACAGAAATGATAACTCAAAAGCAATATTTTTTGTCGGAATGACATACCATTGCAGACCTACAGGCAACTAAACATGAATTACAAAATGTCGCTGTTGGAACAAACTCTCAGATAAAATATGCATCTATTGGCATTACAAACTTAAAGGTGTCGTTAAAGATTTGTTTTACCCTCATTTCATTGAAACATGATTCTTGAAATTGACTGAATTGATTGAATTACTGGGCAAAATACGGGTAATATCGTAAAGAATCTTGTACAAATTCCGTATCCCGCCGTCATAGCCACCACTCCAAACCCTTCAAGTTCTATCTCTCTCTGTGCAGGAAGGTCCATGACATTGGCGAATAGTCAACTTAATAGTGCTATGCTCTTGCGACAGCACTTGTTTTGGTTTGACAAACTGTTTTATCAGGGACAAGTGGACAATTTTCAATTTGCTGAACAACTTGCCAGGAAATTATTCTGCAGAAATGCAGCTCAGTAGAAAAATGTTGATAGAGCTCAAGATGTATTACGTTAACCACAAATTCAATCCTCCTATACTGTGTGGAAATAGTAAACGAATTTTGCAAAATAGTAAAATTGTAAATAGTATGCTTTGCAAAGCGGGAAGGTTCATGCTGTATATGCGAGGCCTAATGAAACAAATAAACCGACTAAATGAACTAGAATGGAGCGATTATTTGAAAGGGATGTTGTGATGAAAATTGTTTACAATAGTGTAGAAAGGTTCCTCTTTGCACGGAAATATAAATAAGAAGAAGCCACTAAAACATATCGAGTCGGACTTCTTCCTCCTGTTGATTATCAATTTGATCGATATTTCTCTCTACTCGACACAACTTGATTGGGCAAATCAAGTATTTTAGCTGCCTTAACTTTCAAACATGTTTACGTGCTTTCGATTAATCATTGCTTGGAAAGCCCAACAGGTTTACTTTTAGTAATCGACTTCCGAAATGCGGACTAGGCAACATGATGAATGTAGAAATGAAGGGGATACCATAGACATAGGCCATCATTAGATTATTTGTAAACAGTGCAAGGAAATAGAGCCACAGACACTTTC
Organism: Carybdea cf. marsupialis auct. non (Linnaeus, 1758); assembly: GCA_010016065.2. Lineage (NCBI taxonomy): Eukaryota > Metazoa > Cnidaria > Cubozoa > Carybdeida > Carybdeidae > Carybdea > Carybdea cf. marsupialis auct. non (Linnaeus, 1758). The sequence continues at coordinate 3,517 of JAAAKL020012389.1, forward strand.
CCCAAGTTTTTTTTTGTCTTTCGTTTAGAAATAGAGACTTTCTAGAGAAATTTAGAAACACTTCATTTTGAAAGTCGTCGAATAGCCTCCAGCGGATATATTTGCACAAGGAAGTTCTGACATGATGAATTACTCGAGGGTGACCTGTTGATATACGCTATCAAGAAAATAATGCATGTACTTGATTCTATTTATACTTTAAAATCGGTTTGTTCATTCTTGTGTGAACTACATTATGCTTAGATGTTTTCATTTTAACACTTTCTTTGGAGTGCTCGTCGCCAACCACGTAAGCGTAACACTAAATTAGCAACTCTGGAGGTTTATTTGAAGTGAGATGGGACTTTTCATGAGGTTTATGAACGTTGCGTTAGTCCTCTTAAGTGTTATTTCAGGGTGCAATCTTATTTCCATAGGTACATTTTATTACCTGCATTGATAGCAGATGGGTTTTTTCTCGAGCTGGAAGAATTTTGCGCATTTACGTCTCAGATTACAGACCTCCTACCCTCGGGCTTCATCTATCTCAAATACTTTTACACCTTGCTAACTGTATGCCTTTGCATCAAAACCATTCTCTGAGGTTACAGTCATTGCGACCCACATAGCTTACATAAAGAAGTGGATCAAAGTCTAGTAACACCTGATCAGGTACTCTAAATTAGCCATGCTATTTTCGCTTACATTTGGGGCTTTTCATTCCAACTTACGCGACATTTGAGCATGATTACATAAGCAATATCAAAATGTTCCCTTCATATTCACCTAATTTTATGTCCACAATACTCATCAAGAGAGTTTCTGGAATTTTGTCATTAATTTATGAGATACTAATGGTACTTGCTGTAAAAGGCTGGATATATATTAGAGAAGTTAAAAGCAAGTTCCGACAAGTTTTCTTTAAAAAGGGATGTGCCAGAGTAGGGAAAAAATAAAAAGTGTTGCTCAAAATTCTGTCTGTTCTGCAGAACATGTAAATGATTGTAAGAACTTTATTGGAGAACTGAAGGAGTCTAACTGATTCAGATCTTGATCAATTAATCGGGTTTAAATCCCGAGGCAAAACACCCCTTGGTGAAAATACGTTGGCAAAGCATTCTGTATTAGATACTTCTCTTTTTGTATTTTCTACATTTTAAGACGCTTTACATTTCCGCAAAACTAAATCCTGCTGTTAAAGAGTTTCTTTCTGCTTCTCTCTCTGTTAGTGTGTTATGAGGATCTGGATCCTTCTAGAACGTTCTTTAACTTTCAGAACATTCTGCAACCTTCCGGACCATTTAGAGCCTTCCAGAACATTCTATATTGTTCTGCCTAATAATATACGTTTCCAGAAACTTTCAGTAGAATACAATAAAATTCCCAAAATATCCCAGAATATTCTACGACTTTCTAAGGACTTCTATGTAAGCAAGTCGAATAGTATTTCAAGCAAAAATTCAGGCACTTTTATAGCATCTATCATTCATATTATTAACATAAAGTGTAAATATGATAATCATTGATCTGCTAATACAATATCCGATAGTGAGCAACCGCTAATCTCTGTGGAATACAATATAGTTTAAACAGATGGTAGCTACACATGAAGGTCTCAAATTTTTACCATTAAGACCACGTTCCTATTTGACACATAAAACTGATGAAGTCCAATGGAACCCATATCTGACTCATGGATATTACGGTGGGACCTTTATTTAAACCTCTGAATCTGATAACCCAGTCAACTACCCTAAATAATAGAATGTCAACGTGAGCTGATTGTCGCTGCCTAATGGCTAAATATACTACTTCAATAAGCGTCAAAACAATCAGTTAGGCAAAATATAAACAAAATAGATATTGAAGTACCGTAACAACTCCAAAAATGTAGGATGGAAGGGTGAGCCAGCAAAAATGTTAGCACACAAATCTGTACTTCAAAACTGAAAACCAAAACCTGAATAAGCAAAGAAAAGTAAATCTATTCAATGACCGCTCGCCTCCTCGTTGTCATTGTATCTGGAAGTGGGTTTCCTCTCCCGTGCAAAAGGACAAATTAACAACTGCTAGAGTTCAAAAAAGTAAAACGGATCTATTCTAAAATTCAGTTATTTAAAAAAAAGAAGTGGAAGATGATCTTGTCAAATTTAACAAACACTATAGTGATCTTACGTTATTTCTAGGGGAGGTAAAGATAGGAAATGAATTTGTAGGGCTACTCGTATGTAACATTTGTTATTTATAGGAGATAAATGTCGCCAGGTGAAATTTCCTGGGCTCTTTAAGAAAATTTTCTGATCAGTGCCTGGCTCGGCGCTAAAATACCGAAGGAACCTAATTTACCGTTTACAAAACTCTTTTATAATATATGGACTGACCTTACCAGGTTTTTGTGAACCAGTCTGCCAACACTTCTGCACTCCATGAGTTCACAGAATGGCAATTTAACAGTTGTTTTTTCATGATTGTCTGAAAGTCAGATTATACTTTTGTTGTGACACATGCAACTTCTGCATGATGCAAGTCATCGTTTAACGATTGAAACCGATATCTCCATGAAAAATGCAAAAGGGCGATATAAAGACGTGTTTAAAAATAATTAATGGACTAAGTTTAGATTAAGGAGGTGATAATATAAAGTGATGAGTTGGTGATGCAGATACGAAATGATATGTCAGCATACAAAGTTACTAAAAAAAACAGTTGGGATAGGACCTTCAATGGACCTCATAGGATAGTAGAGATTTAGAGATAGGTCGCCACCAAGAATAAAAAACGTGATACTCTTACGGGTCGTACTCATCTAACTTCATTAGGCAACCCACCATGATAACATACTACATTTTTCTATTCGCTGCATTAGCTCCCATCCTTCAACTGTTGCTATCCACTGTCAGTTTTACGCAAGTTCATAGGGCAGTTGTCCACCGGTAGGGGGATTGGGAACTAATTTGTCGATTAGACTATGTTATCATCTTGAGTCACCTACCTCAGTTTATATAGCATACTCGGCTGGCCGCGAGTTCATGGGTCTTGAATTCGAATGCCTTTGGTGATATATCTTTATTTCTGTAACGTTTTTAATAACTGATTATTTAATGAAAATCTTTTGTTCTCCATGTATATCAAAACTAAAGAAAAACCGATTGCACACCTAGTCCTCCTGAGGAGGCACTAGAAATTTAATGAAAAAACCCACATAGAATATGAGTGGTCGATTTATGATCACGGACAGATGAAAATTTGTTGGTATCCTAAGCATTTCTTTAACTTTTAACGTTATTTCGATGAAAAAAGTATCTTATGATGAGAAAGGTTTTACGTATTATGAGTAAAACGAGGTCAATCATTGGTTAACTTCGAAAAAAGTATAAGCAAACATCAGGCTATGACAGTACTCTACGATTTATTTTGCGAGATGCATGTTATCATTTCTAAATATAGCATCACGTGACCAGGGAAATATTGAGCGTAGATAATCAATCGTTACTGACCCTAACTTTTATAATTGTTATGTTTATCTCACCCATCCAGAGGATAGGAGAAAAGTGTAGTATGTTGTACATACTACGAATTATTGCTTCATATTTCATAGACCGATTCGTTTGTTTTGTCAACCGCTGGCGTCGGTTTGCATGTCTGTCATAAAAGGAGGTCTAACGAAGTGTGATCATCGATATAAAAATATCCCTATAAAGGTGTAGACGAGTTTGAACTGATTTTGATGTTGCCAGTAAAGAAGGTACTTATTGCATACATATTGACGTGGTTTCCAAGTTCTTGTGCCAAACTTACGTCTGCAATCCGATTAGCAACTGGTTTACGGGATCAGGCATGTTCCTCCTTGTTAACAGATGCAGGATGAACCCTTTGTTTGCTTAGTTGGTCTTGGATTTCAAAGTTGCCTATTTGAAGCGTTGCACGCGAATCAGCATTCAAATCATATGAAGCTGTGGAGTAAAGAAGAGAACTAAACCAAGATACAGGTAGGTCTTTAGAAAGTGTGATCGATCGGCTTGTGTTACTGCATTCATTCAGGTCATAGTGCTATCCAAGCAGCACTAGATCAAATTTGATACAGGGAGATATTTAGCCTGCTTGCATACTGGTGTAGACCTTCAGTTTACTGTGAAACGTTTAAAGAGTAATCATGATAGTAACTCGCCATACAATGCATTACAGTGTAGTTTTTAGTTTTGAAAAAAGTCTTGGATTAGAAACAGCAAGCAAACTTATGTAATGAACACATCACTCGAATGCTACAGATACGGAGTGTGCAAAATACTGGAAATTATTACCCACTCTATTCGAAGTAGTAATCGCTTGATTTATAGCTTAAAAATTATCCAGTCACTGTAATACTTTAGCAGTGGGGTAGATTTAGGTAAATGGATGCTTGAACAATATAGGAAACAAAATCTTAAGATTAAAGTATGGACTACATTAAAAGATCGTGAAATAAGGGGTATGTGATAACTAAAACGTTCTTACTGCTGCAGTGGATACGTATAAGACTCTGGGTGTTACAAGATTTTGAGACAAGTTTTAAGGACCCACTCCAGTCTCTCTGATGGTGAACAATACTGTCAATGGACTTCGGGGTGGTTTGACGGAGGAATGAAATTAACGTATGGCTGCTCCATTGAAACTGATGCTGGGAGAAAACGTTGACTACAAGGTAATTCTTCGAATAACGTTAAATTCTGTCCTGAGCTTAAAATTTAGATCTATGAAATAAAACGTTTGGTCAATGAACGATTTGTAAAACATAAGGCAAGCCATGCGCCGAATATTATGGGTTGTGATTTTGTGATCACAGTAAAGGACGGCAAACAGCTCTTTAAACTTGCCACTGATTTGATCTAATCCAATGCTTCACACACAAACATCTTAACAAAATACCGCCTCGGGTTTGTTGAGGCATAAACACAACAGTCTGAGATTTGTACAAACCCTCTTCTACCATCTCTGTGTTTCCGTAGATTTTACATATTTGGCAATGCTGTAAAATGTGCAGATTTTGTAGTTGTTTTGGGATGTTGTTGTTTCTTTGTTCTTGACAAATTGTAGAAATGCGGCCACAACTATCAGACGGGACCGCAATTTATTATAGACAGACTCCTTCCAGAACTCCAAATGCTGCTGGAATCAAGTATATATTTTACAGTAGACCTTGAAAACCATGTTAGTAGCATATGCAAAATTATATAACCAGTAAAGGCTATGCTGAGATGCAATCTGCAAGTCAGTGAAAGTATTAAGTGTTCTTCATACTTTACTTTCTTTAATTTGTTCGACAATTTTGAAAACATATGAGATACTGGTGAGAAAGTCTTAGGTCACGGTGATCCGCCTCACACAGTTTCAATAAAGTTAGATGTATGAATCCTCGTCCCCTTCACCCAACTGTCCTAAGACTCATGATAGAATTAGCGTATGATATATTTGATATTGAGCAGATGTCAAAAAGACTCCACTGTCTGCATCACATTTCTATTATAAATCGATTCTTGGATCGTGACACCTTTAAGAGTAAGTTCAGATGCTTTAAGGGGTAATTTTCAAATATATTTACTGATTACACTTTATGAATGAAAAAAGGTCCTCGTTTGACCTAAAGTATTTACAGATGGTTATCGTTTCACCAAAATCTGCAAAGCTGAGAAAACAACTTTGCTTGACTCTCTGTATCCTGTACAGGTAGAGGCACATCGCAACAACTTTCGCTCAGTTATCAACAACCGTCTCAGTTCCACTGATTAAGCGCAGACTAAATAGACCAAGGACAAAGAAAGCAAACTTTTAACCTCTTATATTAATTAACTACCAACTCTAAATTGCTATGAAAATTTTAGGGCTTTATTCGAGGCATACATTTCCTAAAGCTTCTTACCGTTTGCTAGAAAACCTGTCTCCAGTTTTTTACAGTAACTTCTTAGCTTTGAAGTATGTATATGACTTCTCCAATAACAAATAGTAAAATAAAACCTTTCCCTGTTTTTCATCGGAAGACATTGTAATGATGCAAACGGAAAAGAAGTGATTGACTGGTGTTGGTTAAGGAAGAAATCGATTATCATTTGCATCTTTTATGAAGTTTCAAATTGTTGTACAATCTTTTGTCCTTTTCAGGTTTGGTAGGATAAAATCGAATATGTCTATATACGAACAGAATTTGGGATCAATCTCCCAAATTAACAACATAACTATCACTATGTGTTATGCAGTGGTTAAGTTGGCGTTTTCGGTTGGTGAGAGGCCACGGGTTTCATCCCCACAAGAGCCCATATTTATCATAATTATTCAGATTGTATTTATATAAATGTATATGTATATATATAGATAGATTTCATAAACATGAAGTGCTTGGGGCGCTGGCCCGGTTCGAACCAAGGATCTCCCACTCCGAAAGCGAAGACTTTACCAATGCACAAAATAGTGCAATAGTAAAGTCGACAATCCGGCTAGTCGATCCCGAATTTGGATATATATATATATATATATATATTTACATAATAAATACTACTAAGCAGTGGTAAAAAAGGAGAAGCAAAATACCACTGTTTGATGCCGTTTTTACCACTGCTTAGTAGCATTAGGGTCTACCTTTCACTCTAGAAACGTTATCAATACTTGCTGGTATATATGATAAATATATATATGAAATAAATATATACATATGTAGATTATCAGAAACATTAACTCAAAAAACTGTTCCATTGAATTATTTCGAAACATAAACATGGTAATGTTTATTTATTTATTATCTGTATAATTTTGATAAGCATGATTGAATAGGCTCCTGATGACATTAGGCCTATGTATAAATATATACTTTTATACATATATATACACCGAAACCATCTCAGAACAAGTAGGTATCTCGTTTTCCTCTTTATGAGCGGGAAAAGATGAAAACCATTGACTTTGTGTCTCCCAATGGGCTGGTCCACATGAATAAAAATATGAAATGCCTTTTAACATATGCTTTCCAAACATGGCAGTACGATTCAAACTTAATACATGGAGTGTAATTTGAGAGTTTTTAGGGCGTTTTATTCGGGTAGGCGACTGCCCGTAACACTATCGGCGCAGAGCGTAAACTTTTGCATTTTAATTTTAAAAAATCCTCGCACTATTGTATATACTGTATTGAGTTCATGTGTTGTCTAAAAATACATACTCTAGAATGCAGAATGAAAGGGGGCATAAGTAAACGAGGGGTCATAATTACGGCCTGGAGTTAATAAACAAGCTGTTCAAATAAACGGAGGTTTTTAATTCCAGTGGTGGCTGTTTACAATGCGGCAGTTGTGGGAGCTGTGCACTTAACTGAACTTTGTCAAATAGAATCTCAACTAAATCACCGCGGCATACCATGATTCACTAATTAGCAACTATTGCAGAATCAAATTTTGCACTTACATTTTGAGTGTTGGGAAAATTTCTCGACACAAATAAGCAGCGTGGGGAGGTTAATAAGGAGTGGGGGTTAAATTTCAAAAAATTAGAAAGCGGGGGATTAAGATTATTTGGCACCCAAGAGTAGAGAGCAATTGTCTGACACAATGCATTCTCGCTATCCCCAACTAGAAAGATTGCTATTATAGAAAATGCGCCACCTATTGAAACTTTGGGAGGCTGCAGCCCACTATCCCCCCTTGTTTATATGTTCGCAAGTTTTGAGGAAAAGGTGGTAGCGGTTAAACCACGATTGATCAGATATAAGTATACTTCCGTAATTGGTGAGTTGCAAATGCGAAGAACCGTAGAAAAAGAATCATAGGTCGTCGAGGGAAACATAATCGGCCAATTACACGTTTCTTTTGACGACTTCTGTTTAGAATCCAGCTCTCACGTAGAGTATCAATTGCAAACATATTGACACTATCTTTTCATTTCAGCAAGGTTTCTTTAGCTTCTTTTTTGTTGTCTTCTTCTTATCTTTAAAGACGTCATCATGGATTGTTGGAGCATAGTACTACCACTATGCTTAGGTCTTGTTTTGTTAACAAGTCCAATACTATCAGCGACTGGAACTAGTGCCAGATGTGCTTACAATGGGATCCGTAAACCACAGCCGAGCTCCAATAAAGAACCGTTTACATTCTGCCAACAGTGGCAGAATCGATCCTGCTGCACTAGCGACACAGTTCAATCGATAAATTTCTTTGGACAGGAAAAGCTTGATGGTACAAAATGGAATCTGTGTGGAAAATTAAGCTACAGATGTGATATGATGTTTAAGTTCGAAACATGCTTTTATGAATGCGAACCTAATCTTGGCCCCTGGATCATTCAAAGAAAAAAATCGAAAATGGAGAGGTTTAAAGGTCTTCCGATATGTGCAAGCTCTTGTGACTTGTGGTATGATATGTGCAGACATGATTTTACCTGTGCAAAGAATTGGCCTCGCGATATGAAATGGTCGAGAACGGGAAATACATGCAAGCCTGGATCGAAGTGTCAAACGTACGAGACTGTCTATGGCTCTGGAAAAGCACTGTGTGAAAACATTTGGGGATCAACGTTCAAATATACACCAGAGAATCAAAATTGTCTGAAGATATATTTTCGTAGCAATGAAAACCCCAACGATAACATGTAGGGAACTAACTGACATCGTGGCCCAGAATGTTGTCTAGACGATAGGCCACAAAATTTTATATATACTTTACAATGTATGAATTTGATAAGTATATATCGATCTACTTTGTTATGTCGTCGAGACAATTATTTAAACATTTATAATGTTGTATGCATGTTGTTGGAACTGGGTGTCATAGTATGCATGTAGATCATGGTAACTTTTCTTGATAAACAGGACTATGTGACAAAGTAAACTGAATAAGTAGAGTAGCCAGTTTAGGCACTACAATACAGTAAATAACCTTTGAACTCCGCAAATTTCAACTCTGAAATCACACGTTTCCGTGCATAGCTGCTTAGAGTTATGATAAAAGTAATCATGACCTGTTAATACACTTCTATGAAAAACAGCAATTATCAAGCTTGGGTAAGGCGTAAAACTTAAGTACTTTCCCAGTTTGATTTCAATGGGATATATCGGAATGAGAAGATTGATGACCAAATGTAGTATGTGGTGCAATGGGGAGTGGTCAGGGCGATCTAAATAACAGGCCTGGACAACATGCAGCTGGAGGCCATGACTGGAGGCCATTGTGAAAATGTAGATTGGCTGTGGATAACTGGTATTTTATATAATGATGACAGTATTAAATGCATCCTTGGGCAAAATCATCCATAACAGGTGTGATGTGAGGTCAGTGGAGGGGTATCAACAAAAAAATAATAAGTACAATCAAATATGGTATACATACAACTAACTGATTTTTCCTACAATACACTGTTTGGTGGTGCAAAGAAACAGTATAAACAAAGTCCACAGACTGTTCCTAGAATGAAATATTGAGATAAAATCAATAAATATTATGAACATTATTATATTAGCATGCTGACAGTTTTAAAACTTTCTGCTTAGTCTCCTTTGTTGACCTTGGGGTATACAATTTACAATGGTTAAGTAACATATTAGCCAATGT
>JAAAKL020012390.1:0-13061 GCA_010016065.2 Carybdea cf. marsupialis auct. non (Linnaeus, 1758)
CCCAGATCTTACTCGATGATATCCCAAGCGATGTAAGTGAGATAACTGAAGAGGAAAGTAGTGACGAGGAGGTTAACAATCCTGACAATCTTAACAAGCCTTAATTGAACATTATGAATACGACCTTGCAAAGATAATCTCCTGATTAATATTGAATATGAGTTGGATGAGCTTATGCTACCCTTATGAATACGAGGCATAGTGTCCAATTTCCTTACTGCAGCGCAAACCTTTGCTATTCTTACTGCGATGTCCTTCTCACATGATTTTATCCATGATCCAAGATACAAGATATCATCAACTTGTTTCAATTCTTTCTTATCCAATGTTTTCTAACTGCTGTTGCTGTTTATGTTGAAAGTCAGATATTTCGTTGTATTTTCATGTGCGAATTCCCATTTGCTTAGCAAGAGCTTGAACTTGGTGTAGCAATTCCTCAGCTGGATTTCTCGTATCTGATAGTAAGGGAATGTCATCTGCAATATCAGTGTCACTAATAATCTCATAATTATGCCTTTGACGTCTTGCCTTCTGCAAAGCGAATCCGAATTCTGTTTTGTCATTTGTTTCTAGACGCATTGCATAATCAAGTGAAATAATTGAACAGGTAGGGCGCTAATGGATCACCCTGTAGGACTCAAATGAGAATTTCAAAAATGCAGTTGTCTCAATCAGGGGATAGTTTTTATGCCATAGTGTTGGTAGATAGCATATTTATGAAAGATCCTATTACTTTTGATAAACTATATGCATACAGCACTTCCATTAGGTTACCCTTGTAAATAGAATAGAAGGCGTTTGGGAAGTTTTTTGACTTTAAAGCCTAAAGGAGACGACGAAGTATCAAAATTGGAGCTAAAGTTGATGAACCTGTTCTGAAGCCATTATAGTTGATCCATAGTTTAGAATTAACATGTAGTTTCATCAACATATTCAACAACATTTTGTTATAGATTTATACCGCAACAATGGAAAGGGTGGTCTAATGGTAGTTAGATGGTATACCTAGATCGCTTTTTTAGGCATTTGTTTTATACCTCTGTGACCGATAGTCAGGTTCGTGATCCACAAAACAAGATTGTTGGTTCGGTTTTCTTTAGCTTTACCTGCTTGTTTATTTCGTATTGTACAAGAAAAATGAGTGGCAACGTCTAGAATAAAATAATAAATACAAAAATACAGTTAAAACTATACAACATATACATTTCCTAGGCTCATAAACTTCAAGAGATCCTGATAAGAAATCTTGGGCTGGTATTCATAATAAATTACCTAAAAGGTGATTCCCCACAGCCCAGCGTATTTCCTGTAAGCTAGAGGTAAATTTGTAGTCATAATATTTCCTCTCAGCTATATTCCCAGTAGTTGCGGGGAGAAAAATTACCCTCAGCTTGCTCAGGGTAAATACAAATTTCCTTCAGCTCGCCATTTTGGTTTGTCGCAGCTGCGGTGTGTATCTTACAAGACCTTATCGTACTTAACAGCGTTTTTCTTGTCTTTAATTGCAAAATGGCAATGTTCATGGACATAGGACTTCGTGAGGGCAGACCACGAAAGGTTTATCGCAATTTGTTCAATCCACTGGCAGAGTATACCGATGAGGAAATGTATCGTCGTTTCAGATTTGATCGCGCTGGAATCCTTTTTATAAGTAACCTACTCCGGCCAGCTCTTCAGAAATCAAGTAAAGGCCGTGGAGTAAGCGTGGAGATGCAAGTTATGGCTGGTCTTCGATATTTAGCCTCAAACGATTTTCAAGCTGGTATCGCTGACGACTTTGGCCTCTCTCAACCAACAATATCGCGGATCACAGATAGTTTTTTACGTGCGATATGTGAGCACCTTAATGACTTTGTTAAGTTTCCTCAGAATGACATGGAAAAAAACAGATTAAAACGTGGATTTCATGCGATTGCTGGATTCCCTGAAGTACTTGGGTGCATCGACTGTACTCATATACGTATTGTAGCACCAAGGACGGATGAGAATGATTATGTCAATCGTAAACATTACCATAGCATTAACGTTCAAGCTGTTTGTGACCATCGTGGCAAATTCATTAATGTTGTTTCTCGATGGCCTGGCTCCACACATGATAGCTTCATTTTGCGAAATAGCGAACTATGGGATGTCTTTGAAAACCAAAACATTAGTGGCTATATCTTGGGCGACTCTGGTTACCCGTTACGAAATTGGCTGATGACACCGGTCAGAGATGTCAACACTGAAGCAGAGAGGCGATACAATACCAGCCATCGCAGAACAAGAGTCGTCATAGAACAGGCTTTTGGACGCCTAAAGAGGAAATTCTCTATTTTGCATAGTGAGGCTAGGTTAACGCCTGATAAAGTCAGTGAAGTTGTTTGCGCCTGCATGATATTACACAATATCTCAATCGACTTAAATATGCCAGAATTGAACGACGACATTCAAGAACCCTTAGCAGAAGCAGGAGTTGATCACTACAATGGAGACTTGCAAGATGGGTTTGCCTCTCGACACAACCTAATAACAAATATTTTTAGTTAGTACCCAAAATAAATGACTTTTACTGAGTGCCTAAATCATGTAAGTTAATAACATATAAATGTACGTATGCCGATTAAGATACTGATACCTTTATTTCATTCGTTATAGATTGATTATAAATTTGGCTGGCGTACGCATTTGCAATCTCAGTTTATTGTGTACCTTAACCCTTCCGTCCTTCAGCAGTAGAGTGATGTAAATATCAGCAACCCGAAGATTGGAGCGTGACAGATTATTGAGATTCGTTGTGGAAAGTTTTAAGGCGCGAGATTAAGAGTAAAGATGTAAATTTGTATGGAGTGGGAAAACCTGTGATTATTCCCTCGGTTTTGCGGAGTAATCAAAAGTTTGTATAGCGGCTTATACATATGCCCCAATAGTATAGTACTTCGGGGGGGAGGGGGAGCGTATGCTAAGGGATAAACGTTAGGTCCAAGGATACATAAAGCAATGGCAAAAACTAAATACAAACAGAGACAGGGAAAATGCATTGTATAAGTTTAAAATCAGGGGCGAATAAAACAAAAATGTAAGAGGAAGTTCGCATAGTGCATTCTGCTCTGGCATTTCATGTCTCCTTTGAACTATTTCTATCGTCTATGCAGCTGCGTATGATAATATACTCTAGGCCATCTTTTCATGATGGTTTCTCTTTTCAATGTGCCGCACGCTTAAATAATCATATCCCTTGTTTAACATTTCCAGTACGAAAACGAACGCAAGGAGGCCTCTTCAAACTTTTTTACCAAAAATGCCTCGTAAGTGGTGGGCAAATACACGGGGGTACCTTTCTACTCTGTTGGCCATTTGTACCACGTATTCAAAGACATATCAGAGCCATTGGACGGAAAGCAGCGAGTAGGGCCACGCGTATCAGTAGATAAATGAGGGTAGAGTTGAACTTATCTATTTCGAAAAATTCAACATTTATAGCAAACATTCCTAGTCACTAACAACCATAGCCAAAAATTGTGCCCTACTCATTTTCTAAATACTTTTTACAACATGCTAACACCATAGACACTGCACTATTGATGTTCTGTAGAGTCTCCCTTTGTAACTGACGCAGTTCATCATCCCTGTCGAAACACTGTAACTGCCTTTCCAAAACCTGACGCTGTAATTCTTGCAAAGGCATTTCATTGTCTTGTCTGCCGCATTTCGCATTTTCTTTTGGTGTTGAAGTTGCCTTCCTCTTTTTCTTGGGCCGCACTCTCTCTAACCGTAGTGACAGGGAGTCATCGAGTTGATCAGGTACCACAGGATCCATTGAGTCATTGGTGACCGATGACGTTGATAAACTATCTTCGCGACTTGAAAGGGAATCCACGAAGATAACTGATTCCATCGCATTTGGTATTCCCTTAAAACCAGCCGTTTCGCCTAACATATCTATAACAGCGCTGTCCACATTATCGGGGGGAGCTTCAGGGCTACCGCCACCAGTCTTCTGTGCAGCTCGTTTGGCGTTCGCATTTGCCTTTTTCCCTGTGCCCTTGATATATTTCCACTTTTCAGTTATCTGATGCGGAGTGAATTGACAGGAATACTCTCTGTTGATTATATCTGAAATTTCCTCCCACATCTGTTTCTTCCGCTGTTCAATTTGTGGGACCTTACTTTTATTTGAGAATATGTCCTGTCTTTCACCATACAACTCAACTAGGCGCAAAGCTACCTGCTGCTGAAGAGCTCTAGATGTCATGATGGAGGACGAGATAAAAAGCTGCAAATTTTTGAGAACTATGGAAACTGAGATTACCTGCTTAGCATTCGCTTTCGAATATGTTGCGAGTAACATACGTCAAAACCATTGATTTAAATTGATTTACATTGATTTAAATTACGTAAGGTAAGATTGTTTTCTTTGAAATCTGGCTTTTGGAAAAGGATATCAAATTGAAACTCAATTGAAGCCATGCATGAGTCAACTTTTTTTTCCCTTGCACAAACAGGGATACCTTAAGAATTTCGCAATTTCCTGTTAAACTCATTTTGAACACCATTTAACAATCACAAGTTTTGTCGGAGCAATTCTTGCTCTCACGTTGTCTGTGTGACGGATCTTCATTGTTCTTCAGAAAACAATAGGAATCTATTTTAAACTGATGCAATCAACACCACAGAACAACGTTGTTCGGCCTAATTTACGGAACTGCCGGTATTAACATATTCCCTGAAAACTCACTTTTCCCCGAAGCTTTGGAAAACATTATGAATACGGGCCCTGGACTGGAGTTCTTGGCTCCCGGTAATTTCCATACACAAGCTTGTCTTTGAGTGATTTTGCCCTCCTATAAGTTACCATTGGAATATCACTAAATATACGCCTATGCTCATCATCACACTGGAGAATGTTAAAATTGCTCCTAACAATATCATGATCTTGCACACTTAATGCTGGATGGTAAGGGAGTACCAGATTATCCCTAGACTTACTCGGTGCTACAGGTGAGACTCTAGACAGAGTAGGCCTGGGCTCTAGTAAGGTATCACATTCTTGGTGCCTAGTTCTTTTCACTTGGGAGTACACATTTCTTATTTTTGCAGAGTACATTAGATGATTATGAACAAGTGCCTGTTTCATCTTTTGGAAGTGCCATGCTAAGAGGTATGGGTTGGATGGAAGGACAACCGATTGGCTTGACAAACAAAGGGTAGGTCACACTGTACTTAATCAAATACTGTTCATTAAAAATTAGATTGATATTACATATATTCTATTTAAGATTTCACTGAAGTAAATTAATTTACCCAAATGTCTGAGAAAATAGATGATAAAAATGTAAGAGTTATATATAGGTAGTAACAATTAACTGTTACAAATCTAGCTGTTTGGATCATTTTCAAGGTTATGCCTACTAAAGGACACTAATTTTCAGGTTGCTATATTTATATCTGTAATAAATTTATCTATTATTTCTTGTATTAACGTAGTGACAGTTCCCTCTTGTGAAAACCAAAAGTGGTGAAAATCTTCTCCAGTTCTACTCCATGCATGCTTTGAGTACCACGAATACCTTTTACCAGCTTAAGAAATGACTTGGAAATCACCAGATGGGAAATTCCAAAACAAAATCCATTTCCTCCCTATGAATCATCCAGACAAGTCAGATTTCAAGAACTGCAGGGTTTCTCACCTGTTGTTGGCTTGGACCATTCACTACTGTTATCTAAATGTGTATTTAAACTGTGGAAGCATAAAATAGTGGCAAAACTATTCAGAAAACTTGATTTGAACTGCGTAAATAATGGTGTAGCCTCTCAACCACCTGATTAGATGCCAACATCGAAGAGCTGTATGACTCCTTCAAAAAGGCTACAAACAAAGTGACCAGAGAACTAGCTGGTTATCGGCAAGAGCAATAACTAAGCGGCATAAGTACAGAAACCTCAGCACTTTGTAAGAAAAGAAGAGTGGCTAGGATAGAGCTGATCAAGAACCCTAGTTCTAACCCCCTATGGGAGAAATACAGGAAGTTGAACAAAGACGTTAAGGCTGCTGTGAGAAAGCTCAAACATGAAAATTGAAAGTTGTAAACGGTTTAGAAATAGATTTCTCGGCGAATAACACCAAAAACCTGCGTAATACAGTCAGCGAGCTCGAGGGACTCATATACAAATCCTTAACAATGATCGAGGATAAGCAAGGTGTGAAGTACAATCAAATGAATGAAGTCATAAAATGCTGGGAATAACACTTTATTTCTCATCTAAACACCACTTTTCCACATAATCCTGAAGCAATTCAGGATGTTCCTGACCTACAATGTGATGTCGAACCTGAAGGACCACCAGGAACAGGGCAACTGAAAAAGTCAGTCAAATGTATGAAAAATGGAATAGCTCCTGGGGTAGATGACGTCACCGTGGAAGTTTTGAAAAACTGTGGGAGAACCACTGATCTAAATGCTAGAAAAGATTTGTCATAAAGTATGGATAGAGAAAAAGTCACCAAATGATTTTTCTTGAATGCTTGTCTCACTTGTTGTTAAAGAGTGAGAAAATTGGATCCTGCAAATTGTCAAGCCATGCAGTAGTTCTACGACCGTCATGGCATGGCATTTTACTCCATATTCAAGTATTAACACAGTGCAAAGTTGCTAGTTCTTTGAGCTTATATCACAGATCCCCTGTGACCACTGCTAGATATGACGTATGTTGTATTAAATTCTATAGCCTTTTCATTATCTGATTCAACAATGAAAAACCTTTCACGGTGTGACAGGATTTACATACTGTTGAATGAAAACAGAAGTGAAAAGTTCTGCTCTGTGGCTGCAATACCAAGGCCAGTAGTTGCAATGCAAAATGAAATATATATGACCTACGTAACACTGATATTAGTTTTTGCCTACGTGTCATACATTTTCTGTAATTGATCCATAAAGGGTTTGGTACTCACGTCAAAGCATCACAAGACAGTTTCATCCATTGTAAACATATTGTTCTGTGCATATATCACATTGCGGATGTGAGATGAATCCAGAACAACTTCAAGGTTGAAGGGTCTTGCAAATTTATACCTAATATTGCCTTTTGTCTGTCGACTCTCTGTTAAAGCGGGACTCGAGATACCCATTGTATTTTTCAGTCAAAAAACCATGCAACAGCAATGCATTTTCTGTATGTTCGTGTTCCAAGAGAGATTGATGATAAAGTTAATTCTTTCCTAGAAGAAGGAATACATAGATACTGAGAACACACACACATACACACTCACCCACGCGCACGTGCAAACGATCTAGAACCAAAACACATCAAATGTACGTTTTGTTATTGTGTTTTTTTTGCTGTCTCTAACAATATACATTTCCTGTATAACACTGAACACTGTCCCTTAATACGTGACGTCGATGTCTAGGTCTTCCTTAAACTCGTAAACTCCACGCTTCAGTATCGTATCAGTCTTCTTTACATTACGATTGTCATCTTCAGACGTTCTGAACATCCGTTTTGATATTGAAATTAAGTATGCCACATCAAACACCTCTGACTGAACACCCGTGACTAAAGCAAGGAGTTTCTTTGTCACTGTGGTATTTCTCTATGCTTCAAATTCTTATGTAACCAGGACAAAGGACCCATACTTGATGGATTGAATGGGCCCAGAATCGGAAGCAGAGGGTATCAACTGCGGGTTTGACAGAGTCACTGTAGAGTGTACTCGATAATCTGATGTTGTATACAAATCTCATGTCAGTGCCCTTTGGGCCATGGTGAAGATAGAGCAGACGATATGCCTGGTAAGGCTCGGGTTGTGCTCAGGATCTCCCCAATAGACGAGTCGGAGAGTTTTATTTCTGATGTCGCCCATGGTCAAATACAGAACTCTTATTAAAGAAGCATCAACAACAGCATCAAAAAAGACTTTTCATCTGTTATGACAGACAGTCTACGAATCTTTGCAGCCTTCACACTTATTTTGCCAACAGAAGTCAGCATGTTGTTGGCAATCAAATGAGAAGGGGAGATCATTCGAGTAAAGTGAAAAGAACTTACTCACAGAGTGGAGTCCTTCAAACATCAAGATGAAGTTTTGGTGGTGACAGCAAGCACAGACCAGTTCTGGTGTCTCACTTGACATCAACACATGTTGAGGACGTATAGCTGCAAACTTGGATTTCCCAATTTACAAGTTTCTTTTTGGCCATCAAGACACACAACTGGCGTGTCACGCTTTCCCGGAGACGGGAAATATCATCTCTTAGGTTAAAGTCGAGGACAGCTTCTTGGTCGAATTTTCTGTGTACTCTCTTTGTGACGTTTCTGGACTTGGTGGGTTGGCTTCATTAGAGGCAAAGAGCTTTTGATCAACTTCGGCACGTTTTTGCGGTGACTTAGGCAAAGCTGCTTCAGCTTTTTTAAGGCCTTTCCAAGTGTACTTGCTGATTTGTAAGGTGGTGACACAGATGTCATCATTCCTGATTTTGCTTTCCCTCTGTACCGTCTTTGCCATTTACGATCCTTTGCTCATAGTTTTCCTACATCTGCCTCCCTTTTTCGTTTTCTCAGCAGAGACTCCTTTTTCTTAATCTCATCTTCGGAAAATCATCTCTTTAAATTTCTCAGTACTTTTTCTGCCTTTCATCATGAGTTAATGCCTTACTACTAGCCAAAATCAGCTAAACAGTTGACAGCAAAAAAAATTAATTTCCTGAGAACACTGACTGAGTTTCAGTAATGTTGTATAAATGTACTTCAAGCTCATCTATCAACATTCCCTATTAATTGAAACCTCACTAAATGTAACAAGCAACCTACGAAGCAAGCCATTTATTATGAAAACAACTGCTTTAACATTTCAGAGAGAGTGGCCACCCATCCTCGAATTCCTTAAAAAATTTTTTGA
The DNA here is from genome assembly GCA_010016065.2 of Carybdea cf. marsupialis auct. non (Linnaeus, 1758). NCBI lineage: Eukaryota > Metazoa > Cnidaria > Cubozoa > Carybdeida > Carybdeidae > Carybdea > Carybdea cf. marsupialis auct. non (Linnaeus, 1758). The sequence goes on from JAAAKL020012390.1 coordinate 8,882, forward strand.
TATCAAAAAGGGTTCTTGAATTTTCCTTTGAATTTTTTGAATCTACCTCGACTTTTTTTTTGAGAAAATCAGTGGCCACCCTGTCAGACTTTTCATTGCTTTTTAATGTCACGCCGTGACAAGAATGACTAACCGTTTGCATACCAACAATAGCGAATTTTTTGTAAATAATGATTTGATGTCAATTAGACACCTCCTCTTAATTTATACTTGAAAATAATTTATCAGATTCTCACTGGAAAGGGACTTTTGGTTCCCATTTTGTCACGGCATGACATGTGTCATCTGGATAAATTATACAAATTTCACAACAGAATTGTTTTTCTCAATTCACATTCATTCTATTTGCAAATGTAGGTCTATAGCAACAACTGAATGCAGAACTATTTTATCCTGTGACTTGCTTACATATCAAAAGTTGATTTTAAGCTAGGTCAGATTGTTAGTAATTGATGCTGACTTTTTTGACAAAAATTGATCATTTTCCAATCCCACTAACTTTTTTGCAAGTTTGTGCAAAGCAAAACAATTTGTAGAATCCGTAACTTCAATATATCAGTTTTCCAAAGATGTATCACATGCTGCCTTTGCATTAACTTTAATTTCGACAAAAAAGTTGAGACGTTTGTGGAATTGTTGCGTAGGACTTCTGTCTATACCTGGAAAAGTCTTCTTGAGAGTAATCCTCAATCAGATGAAAATCAAAATTGAAGAAAGATCGAGGGAGTCACAATACGGTGTCAGACAAGGTCGTGTCACAGTGGACGCTATTTTTGTAGCCTGGCAAGTAATGCAGAAAGCTCATGCCAGGAAGATTGACTTACACTTACATTTTATTGATGTTATGGTAGCTTTCAATACAGTTTGGAGGAAAGTTCTTTGGTAGATGCTAAGAGCTATTGGTATTGATGAGAAATTGTTAACATCATTGAACAGCTTTATGATGAAACTGAGTGTGCAGTTGTGATAAATAGTCACTTCACAAATTGGTTGAAAGTATCAGTTGGTGTCCGTCGAGGCTGCTTGCTTTCACCTAGTCTTTTTAACTAGTATTCTCAAATTCGTTATGGATGAAGTCAAGTCTCTTCAAAATACGCTTGTACTCAATGGAAAACTTTCTATCGATATTAGATATGCTAATGATAAGACACGTATGATCTGTCGCATGTGTAGAAAACATTGTAGGTTCTGATGAGTGTTATTCGAAATAGAACTTTTTCAACCATGTAGTATGATTTGTCTGGTGCGTTCTATTCTTGGTTTTTGTACCACCCATAACTGATTTAACAGACCCTTTACGTCACGTTTAATTACTATACTCTACCTCCCAGCTTTAAATTTAAAATTGTGGTCCCCTTTTCATCTAATTAGACACCCACCCCCAGCTTGAAACACACTGTTTGTTGATTAAGAATCTACTCTAAGCAACGTCTCCTAGTCTTAGTTAGTTAATAGTGACGTTTTGCATGAGCATCTTCATTTGAGACAACATTACCTTGTTATGCCACTGATAACCTCTGATATGCTCTGATTATTGTTACTATTGTTATTATTTATTGGCTTCAAATGGTGATCAGATGTGTCTTTGATTGTTTACCAATGCCTTGCTTCTCAAAAGCACTGGACGGTCTCTTCATAAACAAAGAAGTATTCACTTGTCCATTCATCTTGGAATATCATCTTCACTGAATCAAGTTTATGTCTCCCTAATGTTTTTTAATTTATACCTGTGTATAAAATTTGGAGCTTATCCCTCAAGTGTAATGGAGTATAGCATAGATGGAGGGATGATATTGATCAGATACAGAGATGTAAGATGTTTTACGCTGATTTAGAAATAGCTACATCATGTTATTGAACTTTTTGATGATAGTTTGCCTTCCCATAACCCGCATATGTTGAGTGAGTTGGATACATTTTTATTTTGCATTTTAAAAATGCAATCCCATGTCTATCAGGAAGAACATACTGGGCATAAAATCTCTGCTTCAACTTCTCTCAACATGTGAGAATGTTGTGAGGTAGGAGCGGAGAGTTGGTAGGGATGTTACCGAAGTGAGCTGTTGACATCTGTTGTCTTCTGTACACCCGATGCAGAAACCAGGGATCATGTTTGGACACTCAATGGCAGAAAATGCGATAGAGGTCACAAGATACAGCGATAGAGTAATCAGTGTGAAGGTGGTAATTGGAGTCAGTGTATAGCATATTTTATTTGTGTACACCACCCAGGTAAGCAAATCTGCCCAAGAGAAGCAAACCTTCTGGGAACAGCTAGAGTAGGAAGTTGGTAGCCTGTCGTCGATAGACTGGTTGTTGATGGAGATGTGAATGCTCACATAAGAAATGACTGTTCAGGATATGATAATGTGATGGACATTTATGTTTTTTTGTCTGAAAAATGAAGAAGATTAAATGGTCCCGAGAAATACTATGATCTCGTCGAAGGGTTACAGAATGTGATGTTTTGTCGTGTAAATCAGGCTGGTGCACATTGTAGTCTTAAATTAATTAGCCCCAGAATTTCGAGACTGATCTCCATTATCGTTCTTCTTTCCCTCAGGCTATCAGAACCAGTAGAATACATTCCACGATTTAAAGGGTTAGGCCTAGGTGCAGAGAGGAGGCCAGAAGAGACAACTAAAAGGAAGAGAAAGTTAGGTGAACCTGCTGAGGACCCATCACAGGTAATACAGAATGAAGTCTATGGTAGTAAATGCCATAAATGTATTTAGAATGAAGCCAACATTTTAATGAAAGTGAGACCGTAAATGTGGGGACTCTGATGTATTCTGACTCTTACTCTCGCTCCGATAACTCTTATGTATTGATATCAATATGTTGATAACACTCGCTGGTACTCCTGCTCTTATGATTAATATATATGGTAGCAACAGTTGTTTTAATCCATTTAAATCTAATGAAATAAGATCTACTGATATACAACGAACGCTTATAAAATATATATCTTCAAAAATAACTTTGATTTGCAATACAACTTCCATAACGTAGCACTTTTGTGAAATTAAAACTGAATTGAATTTGTTTTCCAACCATCATCTCCTTTATTCATTCTATATTTTTCCAGACACTGTAACAGTCGCTCTAATACGTCCGCAAATTCTGTTGCCAGAGTGTAACTTTTTCGTCACTACTCCTTTCAAAAGCATAGTCCTTGTTAAGCAGCTGCAAATAATATTTTAGATTGTTTAAACAAAGTATACGTGATACAGAACTTGACACAGGCAAGGAACAACGCGTTCATTGGACAACTGAAAGCTTTTTCATGCCGCCTTTCTTCAGAGTTGTATACGGCTACAGTGCAAAGGAAATTCAACCAAGATATAGTTACAGGGCAAAAGTATTACCTAGCGAACGAAATGCATAAAATTTTGAATAAAGAAATATATTCCAACAAATACAAAGTAGTATAGGAAAACATCTGGAAAATGTACAAAGCCAAAGTAGTCGTGTGGTAAATACTAATGCTTTTGTCTGAACAAATCGGGGTTCAGTTTTTTAATGTTTAAACCTCCAAAATTGTAAGATGGAGACTGGACCTAGTACGTTCTGAAACTGAGAAACAAGAATCGTTATAATTAGCGGCGTAGGAACTATTTAAAATAAGATGTTTGCCGATAGCTGAATCGGCATTGATCTTCCGATTCGAGCCTTGCCTACAGTCTTATCGCAGAGGGTACGTGTTGGGCGATGCGATCACGCGACCTTTAAGATTTCAGATTGTTGTTAGGAGTGGTTTGTACCCTCTTTGTATTATTCTTAGAAGCCTCTTTCTCAATACTTTGTGTATCGCGTATCTGTTGAAAGAGGGTTATAAGGACGTAAGAGTCATTGTTACCTAGTGTCTAATGGCGTGAAAGCGAGGTGGTGATCCAGTGGTACTAGACGTGCACGACATCGTCGTCAGGACTCCGATTGGCTCTCTGTGCCATTAAAGCGCGTACCAACATTGCTGCGAGAAGCAGTCAACATTTGTCCAGGAGTAAGGGAGCCTCACACCCTTTCCACAGATGTGGTATTTGCCAATGTAAGTGGAACATACGAGTTGCCTCCGACTGCTGTCGGCCATATTCTTATTCTTCTTTTAACCTTTATAACTGACTGAACAATTGAGTTTAGACTTATAATGCAGGAGAGCACGTTAGATTATTTTTCTGTA
>JAAAKL020012391.1:0-13061 GCA_010016065.2 Carybdea cf. marsupialis auct. non (Linnaeus, 1758)
ATTTTAACTGTCCTCTTCATAGAAAACCAAAAATTATTTTTTATTTGCCATGTCCATGTTTTCATGGAATTGCCCATGAAGTGGAAGAAGAAGTAAAGTTAAGTGGTGTATGAGTTTTTGGTATGTGATTAAGAACACATCTCCAATCATCACCTTAGACTGTTTTAAAAAAATTATCAGCGAAAGATGTATTATGTCTTGTATCCAATATGGATACCAAAATAGGTATGCAAGATTATGATAATTTGCATTTGATGATGATGAGAAGCGTTGTAAGCACAGGCCTCCCACTCTGTCATAAAATCATAAAACGTCATTTTAAAATTTCGTCATAAAAATGGTCAAATGTCATAAACTGTCTTAAATGTTTGCATGAAAAAACTCTAGACCTGCCACAACAAGGCTGAGTTTTAATGATTTTATTGACAATGTTCATGGTATTTATTCCAGAATTTACGTTTATGTTTATGTTTGGCGCCAATTTGCTTTCCGGAAGCGATTTATGCCCCAGATATGGCCCTGGTGAGCATGCCTAGAATATGACATGATTTTACCATATATGACAGGATAATATTTCAAATGACCAATGGAGAACGTAAATTGTGTCATAAAATGTCATAATAATCACTGAAAAATTTACTAAAATGTCCTAAAACTTCAGCAAAAAATGTCCGAAATTGATTTTAAAAATTGAAAATTTAGAGTAGGAGGTTTGTAAACATTACATAATCATACATGGATTCTAATTCTGCGTCGAAATGTTACATTTTTCATCGTTTGTTCCAGTGCGCAGCTTTATATATGTTTACCTAGTTTTAATTGTCAATCCAATCGCGCCACCCAAGATGTAGAAAGAATGTTTTATTTTTCTTCAACACCAACGTGGGCTTACGCTATTCCTCCATGCTTCCTGAACCTATTTTACTAGAGGACACGTGTCCCAGAATATGCTGTGTTATTGATACTGTTGATACGTTTGCCGTACTTTGAGTTTTGTAAACAATACCGTTATGGTATTTAAGCTTCTCTAATGTCAAGGAGTGAAGACAACTGCAAGGATTCTTTTTATCTTCGAATGGGTTGACGTAGATAGCCATCGTGTTTATAAAACAAATTTATTATTATTTCTTTAAAGATTTCTTTCATTATTCTTGTTTTAGTATAACAAGATTGTAATAATTTTTACTTCTTTATTTTGACAACCAAGAATTTCCCGACCTGTTTTGAAACGATGGGGAAAAGTATCGTTAGTGTTGTATAGGGGTGGTCTGGTGTATGCTGTTGGAACTGGATCAGAATGGAGTCTGGAAACGCGGCACTGCTTGAGCGCAAGAAAGGAAGGATCGCGTACAGGACCGTCGTCGAAGACGTGCCTGTAGAGGTGAAAGCTGAATCTGAGTGGAGCCTGGAGCTATCCACCGCGCGAGCTTACAAATAGACTGATGTGGTGCCTGAGCGTCGAAGAAGAGTGCTTTCACAGCAGAAAGTGGAGTCTGGAAATGACATACTGCTTGATCTTACGAATGGAGAGACATCGGTTCAGAGTGTCACGGAAGCAGTGCCTGTATAGTTAGAAATAGTTAGAATCATATTGGAGAGTATGAGCGCGACACTGCTTGAGCACAGGATTTGATAAACACAAGGCCTGAACGTCACGAGTTATATGTACAGCCTAGCAATGCGCTGTGGAACTGTCCTGGAGAATCGTTGGTTCACCCTTGTCATTGTCATCATCATCGTCATCATCATCGTCGCTGTCACCATAATCATCATTATCATCATTATCATCATCATCATCATAGTCATCATCATCATCATCATCATCATCATCATCATCATCATCATCATCATCATCATCATCATCATCATCATCATCATCATAGTCATCATCATCATCATCATCATCATCATCATCATCATCATCATCATAGTCATCATCATCATCATCATCATCGTCATCATCTTCATCATCATCTTAATCATATTCTTATTCTTATTTGGCTAATTCTGGGACAGGAAGCAGGTGGCCAGAGCATTTTAGTTGTCCATGTTTATCTATTCAGAGGATCCAAAATCGCCATGTTACAGTTTATCAGATCGGTCTTGATGCACTTCGTTTACCTCTACTGGTGAACGGCAACGCTGTGGGGTCGAGGTGCTCATACCATCTTAACAGTCAATCAAGGAATGTTTACGTTATATAAACAATCCCTAACTTTGCTAGAGCAATAATAATGGTAATTTCATCATGATCCCGGTAGTGACACTTTCAATTTTCTCTAGTAACTCTTCAAATTTGATATTTCAAATTCTTTCTTCTCTATTATCACTATCCCATGTTAAAAGAAATTTCTGAATTCATTCGTGATTGTATCAAACCAGGACAACACAAGGACAGTGCAATTTGAAGAATGAAATTACAAAGTAAGAGCGAACTCGTGATAATTAGCCACATTCTCTATTCACGTTTTCCATGCAGAAATTGTCTCACCTAATAGTTAAGCAAAGCGGTAAAGGCCGAATCTGATACAAAAGTATTTCTTGATAAACTGAAAACGAGCGACGCAACTTACAGATGCAAAAGTTTGTTGATAGTGCAGAATAATAAGACTGCACGAAACAGCGAATTTATTTTGTACTTTTTCGTCTGACACTCTTTTAATGTACAAAACCGTCAGAAAATCAACTGAAAAGGGAATCGACGAAATTATTTATCCAAATGTGCTTTACAAAATAGCCAATCAGAAATCTGACTGCCATATCGGTGTTGTTTTGACCAATAGTGTCCGTGAAGCTGAATGGTTAGCCGAAAAGGCCCAATGAGAAGACAAATTCTTTTGTCTACAAAGCAACGGCTTTCTTGCTTTGATTTGACCTACAGACGGTCTGTTCTGCAAGAAATCTTTCTGACGATGGAGACAGAAAGATACATTATTTTACTTTATGCACACGATCAATTATTAACTTTGTTTACCTTCCAAATCTTTTTCTATTGCTGGATATACTTCCACCTCACAAAGTTGAAGAATATTGGTTTCCTGTAGTCTAACGGAGACGTATTGTCCAGTTATTGGTTTAGAGCATGTAAAAGATCTTGTAACACTTGCAGCTATGGAGGCCACGTAAGCGCACCTGAAAAACAAAAAGGAAATTACGACAGAGATTTCTCATCTCATTTTTGTTGACTTATGAATTGACAGCGATATACGAGACAAAACTCTTCAATTTTAAGTCTCGATTTACTTTCACTGGAGTTGAATTATGACTATTGTTGCTTGAAAGCAAAGAGAAAGTGTGAACAATATCATAATGAAGCTAATTCTGACTTGCTATCTCTCCGTTACCCCCGAAGAAGAAGGAGGACTCAGCACAATCAAATTAGTTAGAATTAATAAAACTTGTGTGATAATTACTTGTAGTTAAATCTTTACTGTCATATATTTTCCAAATTAAAGAGGCTAGGGAAAGAATCAAATCTGTTATAAACTAGTTAAAGAAGTGACCAAACAGTTACCTGAAAGGAAAATGGGGATACGTGTGTTATGTTGGCATAGTATACACTGTATAACAATTCTTTTAATCCATCACTGAATCAGAGCGTTCCAGATGGCATAATTGCCGGTTCAAAATATACGGGCATTCGCTTTATTAAAGAACGCTTGTTTCTCCATGCCCATATTCTCAAGCACTTGTTTCGATAGAGTGGTCGGGTTTCTGCCACGCTTCGAACATTTATCGTCCTCGAACAAAAGTTTTTTCGTCATGCATCCATTATTGGCTCTAACGAGGTTTTGATCCCTCTCGGATTTGGATGAATTCTGATTCTTTTGATGTTATCCAATAACATCCTTGTTTAACATGGTTTAAAACTGTTTACATTATCTTCCTAATTTAGTTATTTGAAGTCCATATTCATTCTGTTCCTTCCATTCTGGTCCCATTCACTTTGGTCTTGGTTTAACTTGGTCTCAGTCATATCCATCTACATGGAAATAGTACCCATACTACTGTCACTCACGTTGAGAACCACATAAATTGCTACCAACTTCTTCTTCCCAACAAAGTAGAGCCTTCTCTGTTTGATAATTGTAGCTTTTAGGAGGTAATATGAAACGGGGAATGCGCTTTATCGAATACCGTAAAGGAATCCTCACTGTAGTTATTGGTTGAAGCCTATGACGGCCAACACATGTTGTGCGAATCTATCCCGGAAAAGTTTGTCAAGAGGCTACTATTATCCAATGATTGAAGAAACAATTAGTCAGTATCAATGCCAGTCATCGACAATATTCGATAAAGTGCTGCACTTCCGTTTGTGTTAGTCACGAAGGTAGTCAAGTCTATGATAGTTTTTACTAAATCTATCAAAATTTTCTGTCATGTATCTTCAATTTTGGCTGTCTTGATGTTTTAATATACCTTGCCAATTTTAGGAATTTTGTAGCTTCACCAAGAATACTTTCCAGTTTACCGTGTTAACGTATTTATTCTGACTAGTGATCCCGAAATCTTCCTCTGGTTTGGTGATTACCATTGATGGCAATGTCAGCCTTTCTTGCAAATGATTTCATAGTCTGGAAAGGCTCCCTTTGCCTAAAGAAATATCGGTAGGAAACTTTCCTAGTCCGATGAGCTACACGATCGTTATGATTTTACTTAGAAGAATAAACAAAAGAAGTCCTTACTGTTCCTTGATGGTTTCGCTGAATATTACTTAGTTTGTTCTGACACACAGAATAATCTTTTCCTTACTTTATTTCAGAGAGTTACTGTCAGCCGTTTAAATCTAAACTTGACAGACAATAAGCGAACATATTTCTAAATTATCACAGTTATGACTGTTGCCTGAATCCGCGGTTACTCCCTTACCGAACAATAATTTTTTCTTGAATGCGGCAACAGGTGTTATAACAGTTAAATAACTTTCAAATATACCTTGGTATTTCTTTTTCATCATGTTTTTAAAACAATAGCGGCAATCTGAAATAAGAATATGCATAATTATTTTGGTATTGATATATAGACATTTACATGTTTTTGACTCTGTGAGGGTCTAAAAATGAACCCATTGTATTCTATTGCTATTGCTTTTGTTAACAAATACTTTAATCCATATTTAACTTCCATTAGCTTTATCTATTATCTGACCATTTATAAGGTCAAAATCATGGTTATGCCCCGGTGCTAATAGTATTTCATATTAACTTTTTTTATTAATATACGTTATGATACAGGCAGTAAGCAGTACGTACTTGGCATTATGAACACCGCCATCTGCCATATTGTTACCAACAAAGATATCAGCCTTATTGAGTCTCTCAGGATACGTCGCGCGATTTGTGATTGCTATAGAATGCACTCTATATGGTGCAAGCAAATCAACCATCCACCAAGCATTAAGGTCACTATTTGTATGAGAACAACTGTTTCCGCTGTAGACTGGATTTCTGTCACCGTCGACTACTTTATGCGAATTTGGTTGATTTAAGTAGTTGCTGGACTGCGTTGTTGGCTTTCCACGAGCAAGATTGCTCATCTCTATTAAAACAGATAGAAAAGGAAAACAAACGAAGTGAGAGCAAAGGATAAAATAATATACTTTGGAAAAGAGAAGATTTCACCTGATAACTTTGAAAAGATATTTGATTTTTAACTATTCAAGTTTTTTTTATTTAGTTTTGATTCAAAATATATGATCAATTTTTTCTTTTCTATATACAACACTTTATAACTTTCAATGCGTATTTCACAGGTTAATAAGCCGGATTTCTCTCCTTCTGTAGTCAAGATCAATATCGTAGGGGTGCTGGTCTCTAAATTTGCACAAATTTGGATTTCGACAATTAGGGGATTTAGGGCAGTGACTAAAGAAATGGGGTACGTAATCCTCAGGATTCATCGTATAGCACCATTTAACATAGTCCGCACAGCCAATGATGCAAATACCTGAGCCACTAAATTTCTCCAGTGTGTTTTCGAACGTGATGAATTCCAAAACAACAATTTAGTTAACAAAATTGATCCCGTTTTGAATTTTATGAAAAGTTATTTATTAAAAAATTTTGTTTCGTATATTAAATAATATTGCGGATTTGTAATTTTATCAATTTATATATCCTTAAGATTAGTTTATTGTGTTGAGTCTGAGAAAGAAACAGCACTTCTGCCATTTTCTTCTCTTCCGTTTCCAAAGTCCTTGAATTGAAAAAATGGAGTAGCTACTTGTTGCCCCTTATAAATTCGCTCTAAAGATTCCAAAAGTAGCAACCTAAAATAAAGAATGATTAAAAATCTTTCCTTAATAATTGCCACATCTACGAAGGCTAACGGGTACAAATATAGACATCTAGCATTTGAATGCTTTGTTTGCTAGTTCTGCTATACGTCATATCCATACTTACCCGTAAGTTTCATGTCGCCCTTTTTATATCAGGTTGGTTTACCATGTAGTATTAGAGACAAAATGAGATTAAGACTTTAAGGTCTGGGTATTCATAGTTTACTTAAATCTGCAAAATCTCAGTATAAGGCGGCAATAGTACATATGAAATAATTGTATGTAGTTCAATCTGAAATTACCATCCCAAGAAAGCATGCACAAATGTCCCGGAATACTTTAGAAAAGGGAATGCTTTATTTGATAAGATAAGACGCGTAACAGGCCTTTCGTAAACATAGGAAAGTCGGAGAATAGGAAGAACATCTGTAACGTAGCCTGCAATTCTTAATAAGACGAATGATAAAATACAACCTTTTATAACACCAAGAAGATACAAAAAATGTGAAGGTTTTATAAGGGCTATCATTCTAATGGACACACAAAATAACATAGAAAGGAAAAAGGTACTGCAAAGAGATTGGTAAATGATAAAGAAACAAGAATTACCTCCGGGCGCTAAATCATAGCATTGTACTCTTCCAATATCGTAATATATGTATTTATCCCCATCTGTGTCTCCAAAGGAAACCTTTGTAATCGGCAGCAGTGATTTTAGTGTTATGTAGCCATCATCCATGACCTCGCTTGTGCTTTGGGAGTCACAGGAGCATTTCTTTGCCGGGTCGGAACATTTTGAAACTTACAAAAATAAGAAAGAAGAGAGTGATTGTTTAAATTTTTCACACTATTTTCTATCTTTACATTTATCGACAACAAGCTAAAATTAACAGTTAGTCTCTTTATGTTAGTGAAGAGGCGTAAGAAACTGACAAGAATTGTGCATTTAGCTTCAATGTTTTCGCTATCTTCATGAACAATCAATATCAAATGTTAGAAAACGCTTTGTAGTAATCATTGCGAATAATTTAAGTCCGTTTATAGCTAAAGGACGTAATAACAGAAGACGTAAAAGCACTTTCCTTGCTATAACATCCTTTTGATAAGGAATAAATAAAAGAATAGAATGTGTCTGACCTTGGCCATCCAATTCTACTACAGAACGCAATTGAAGACTTTAATAATATACCATTATTCGGGTAGGATGGTTCTAGCATTAGGGGCAAGACTGTTTATATCAACAGAAGGTTTATAATAGTTTGTTGGTGGTACAAAACAATAAAACTGCAAGAAATAGCGAAAACAATTTAGTACTGAAAAGCTTTTTTCGTCTGACACTCCTCAGAGTACAAAACCGTCAGAATTGAGATCAAAGAAGAAATCAGTAAAACTTATACCAAACTGTGTTTTGAAAGCAGCCAATCAGATGTCTGATTGCTAGATTGGTGTTGTTTTGACCAATCAGAGTAAATGGCAAAAAAAATATAAAAATTATATGGTTAGCCGAAAAGTCCCAATGAAAAGACAAATTCTTTTTGTCTTCAAAGCAGAAAAGCAATGTTTGACTACCACCATAGTAAATGAATAAGATATCTTTTAATATGTTAAGCAACCACAAAAGTGTGATGTACTTTTTATTTTGTTTTGTTGCACTTAAAAGTGTGACCATACAAGATCCTTGGTATAATAAAGCTTTGAATACTATTTGTATGTCATTTTAATAGTTTTTAAACTGCGTTGACGAATGAAAGGATGCTACCTGTAAGAAAGGCAATCAAATAGAAAATCTGTAAACTCTCTCACATAAATGAGGTAATACTACATACAAATCAAAATTCTCCTCAGAATTTTTTAGTGGTAAAATTCCGCATGAAAATTAAATCAACAGAGCCAGTCAAATGTGCCAATCTCCTAAAGAATATAAGTAATACGATAATTATAGATTTACGCAAATGAAACTTTCCCCCTGCAGTACCTTTTTCACAAATTCTGCATTATGTGCTACTTGCATTTGACGTCATGTTTTCATTCGAACGGATCATTGATTCTGAGTGGTTCAAGTGCATGTACTTACGTTGCATGTTAAAGGCGCATAAGATAATGTATAGTGAAAGTTGTGATGTTCTTTCTATCATCAACAGGGTTTAACCCTACCTTAAACTTGGTGTGAGCGGGTTTAGTGGGTCCGCGGCTTTACATCATCCTTGATGTGTCATGGAAGACTTGGCCATCGTCCATTCTTGTCAAATTATTTAATTCATTCAAGACCGCTTTGAAAAATATTTCAAAAGATTTTGTGATGATGATGTCATTATCATCTAATCACCCCCCTCCATTAGGCCCACTAAAGGTCACGAAACTCAGATAGAAAAGAGTTGCTGCAGGTTGACCCCAAAGGCTTACTGAGGTTAACATAGAGCATACAAATCCTCGCAGAAGTACGTAAATAAGATCTAAGGCTTCAGATCTCCAACTGCATCACTAATGCTGGTTGGTCGATGGTACAGAGTCATTTTACAGGGGTGGTCTCCCGTTGCCTTCCCCAACCAATATTCTTTATATCGGGCTAGGCAGGATTCGAAAGCACTTCAGTCCAACTCCTCATTCCCTAGACCACGGCGGCTCTTTTAGTGACCTAATTACTATAACTTTACGATGTGTACATGGGATTAAGGATAATTTACGATCATAGATAGTCTCCTTGTGCCGTGCGAAAATACTATTCCGAACAAGTCCTTTGTAATTTTCACCCACCTACAAATCTTTCCTATGCCAATTCTTAGTAAGTTTATGTTTAAGTATTTATGCACATATATAATATATTCAATGCCAGCTTGTTACTTTGATCTTGCATTAAGGAAGGAGAAAGAAAAGCAAAGTTTCCCTACTTAATAGGACATTGGAAAGTAAGTAAGAACTATAAGCTACCTCTTCCGCAAGGACAGCCTTCTCCGGAATTCATTCCCCAACTTGTCAGGTCGTTGTTATTTCTGTCTGTTAACCATGAGTACTTTCCATCGAGAAACCTCGTTCCTTTACACCAAGCTGTTGTTCTTTGCTGGCAGTGTTTTTGTTGGTCAATGAATGCCTTAATACTGTTTAGATCTCCCAAGTATTCTAATGTCAATTGAAAACCTCCTTTTGATGAATATCCTGTTGTGAGTCGTTTCGTTTCTGACTTGTGCCCAATTTCTGTCACAATCCTGCCTCTCTCCAAGGAACAATTGACAATGATGGGGCTATCAATGTAACCTGGCTGTATTGTGAATCGCCCTGATACTCTTTTTGAGGCCATCATTGCATCTTTGCAAGAAGCGTATATTTCTATAAGAGAATCAAATAAACTTTGTGAAATATTTCACTATAAAATACTCTGAGTTATTAATTTAACTAGTACAGAATTCGAGTCACAGAAATTACCCCCCTGATAATTTTATATCATTTGAGACACGTTTTGACCTAAGGGGAGATATGGTAGCCATGTAGCAAATCATCAGTATAGGTTGAGTTGCAAATGCTTATTATTAAATTTAATTATCCAGCAAACTCACTCTGCAACCCAAATAAATAGTATTTACGTATAGTTATTACTATTACTCGATCTAGGGAAAAATGACATGTTGATAGACAAACATAAATAGGGCTAAGTATTGTTTTAAAGTTGATACATAACAGCTCATGTGATATTGATAAGTAATTTATAACCATTAAATAATCTACAATTAGAATTCTGTCAATACTAAACTTAAATATGCTTAATTTTGTAATTTTAGATGATTATAATAATAGATTACAGTTATGGCAATGGACGTTTTAGTGTTGTTTGAAGGTTACTCTTCGTTACGGATTATTGATAGTATTATTATTTGCAACACTAAATATACCACTTGTCTTCAAAATTATCTGAATATATTTGGCTCAGTAATCTAAAAGATTTATAACCGAAGTCTACTAGCCTATCCTTCTGCCAACCTCACGCCGGTCTGAGTATAATTAAAGAAATATAAATTATGAAAATACAGGTGCTAATGCAGAATCAAAAGACATGAAATTAGAGCTTGGTGCGAATATGTGTCACTTCAGTGTGTGCTGCTAATAAGCCTACTTTTCTTAATCGATCTAAAACAGGAATAAGTCTAGAACGGCAGAGGAACACTTTAATATATTTTATACTTTCCTTACCTTGAACTCCAGCCCGCGTAATGGCTGAATAACACTTCACAGGACCGATGTTGTAGATTAGCCATTCCTCGTCTCGTTCTGTGTCTCCTATGTTTATACCAGTAATAGGAAGCAGTGTCTTGTTGGTAACATAGCCATCGTCAATTCTCCAAGTCAAATCATTCATGTCGCACTTGCAAGGTTTGATATTAGGGCCACACCCTCCCCAATCCGTCATATTTTCTCCATTTCTATCTTCCAGAAATCTACCTCCATGTTCCAGGAAAGAAGAATGTTTGCAAATCGCGATCGTTTGCTGTTCACATCTATCGATGTTGTCCAAGTATGCTTTAATAACATTGAAATCTCCATGTATGCTATATGAGAAAGTATCTCGATATCGTAACTTGTTAATATCACCCGTGGCTACTCCCCAACCATTTACATACGTTTGTCTCATTTTATCATGATTAAAAGTTGAAATGACTTCCTCATTGTTTACTGTTTTTGAACAATGAATAAAGAGGAACTGATTGACTGATGGTACCCAAATTTTGTACATTCCGACAGTGTTAGTATTGTCTTCCAAAGCTTCTAAACAATCTTTGTATACAGCTGTTAAAAAAACAATGGAACAAATGACAAAGTAGCTGAAAAATAAAGAGGAGGTATATGCCACAGTTACTATACTCTTGCGTTGATGATGAAAATGTTTTTTCTCCTCATCTGAGCTACATTACTGAACAGGTTACGATAACGAAAAACCCTGCATATTACGTCACTGACGATGATCGTTCCTATATAGCAACGTAGAAGGTAAGACAAGGCATATAGTACTCTATGAGTCGAAAAAATGTTGTGAAAATGGGATGTTTTTTTATTACGTCGATGGGAGTATTCCGAAGGGAATATTAGTCGTGAATGCATTTCAGTGAATGCATTTCATTGAATGCATTCACGAAGAGAATGCTTTCAAGATTCTCACTCAGTTATTGTATTAGGTTTCACTGGTTATAGCAATAGTTTCTAAAACAGAGGGAGAGCGAGAGAGAGATAAAGAGAGAAGTAGGGGTGGGATACGGAAAGCGTTCTAAGTGGGTGATGGGTAATTCTGCAGACATTTTGAAGTTGTCACTGGAGGTCTCTGCTTTCGCATTTTCAGGTTAAGTCGTAACTATTGTTACGCCTACCGTGTTAAGTGGCAACGAAAGGTGGCAAAGATTGGTTAACAAATCAAGCATTTGATTTTTTTTTCAGGATATATTTTAAAGCACATTCACAATAAACTCCGATGAGTTAAAGACGTTTTTAGGGGGATGACAGCAGGAATACTTATTTAATCTCGAGTCTTACTATTGTTATGCTTAAAATGTAACAATTTCATAATATGCTAGTATTGCCTCCTGAAAAAAATGTTATTGAGATAAAGAAAAACTAATGGACCACTTACTGGCAGCGCGAGGCAGAGATTTAACAAGTTTTCAATAAATTTTGAAGCATTTCTCTGGATTACTCATATCTTCAAGTACAGTAGGAAGAATGATAATTTATTGCTGCCTTCCATCATACCCTCCTCTCATTTAATGATTATGTGATGAGCTGCCATTAGTAGAAGTAAATTATTATTTGGAAATTGTTCTTTGTTTGCTAACTAAGTTGCAAGGACTTAAAGTAATTCTAAACTATAATTCTAAACTGTAATTCTGTCCCTGTAGGTTCACAGTGAGTGATAAGAGGAATCATTGATAGATATTGCAACGTAGAACAATGAACTCTACATGCAGCTTGGCGCCACTTATCCAAAACGTTCAATACCTGCTTCCTTGGGAGTCCACAATCGAACAACATAAATGAGCGAAACAGTTCAGAGTCCAACAGCCTGAAGGTGGGAGAAGTATCTCTCGAAATGTAGCCACGAAAAAGACTACGACTCAAGACATGACAAATATCTAGCACCAGTGAACTCTAAACTTGAACATGGAAACTTAAAAGAAATTGTCTTTCTCAAACGTATATAGTGTTTGCCAGTGAAGCAGGTGTTCCAATGTATACATACCTGAGTTGGTGGGTGAAGTCACTTGGTATCTACTTGGATATACTTGACTCAATCAACAGACATTGTGTTTCATAGTTTCCAAAAGCTTAAGATATGTCGGTGTATTGTACGAAGTCTCATCTTGCTACTTTTAACAATTTACAAATTACAACTATACTAGCTTGAGGTATTCACGCTGCGTTGGGATACAGTCAGTGGTGTAGTTGTAAAAAATACAGTGACCATACGGTGGGGACGAGACCTGAAGAGCCCGCTCACGAAGCTGAGGGGGGCGGGGGGGCGGCGCCTCCTTGGGAAAAATTTTCAGCTTGTTCCGCCCCCCCCCTGGAGAGTGTGAAAAACAACAGGATTTCATATAAAAAGCATATTCCGCTTGTCACATAGATTGTTCAAGTTGGTCGTTAATTCCTCTTCGATAAAGGGTAGTAAGTACTTTTATTCTTTCAATTGTTGAAATTAAACTGAGAATTTCTAACTGAGAATTAAACTGAGGACTTCAAATTCAAGAGAGTGTCTGTCTAATATGGCAAACGCCTACATACCAAAACTAAAAACTCACAAGAATCA
>JAAAKL020012392.1:0-13060 GCA_010016065.2 Carybdea cf. marsupialis auct. non (Linnaeus, 1758)
TTGTTAGAGCTCGCTAAGTTAAACTCAAAATGGCAATGTATGTTCTAAATGCTATCAAGTCCAAATAAAATTCCGCTGAGCCTTTGGTTTTACGCTTTAAAATACGGTTATAATTTTGCTCAGGGGGCGCCGCCCCCTCGCCTCCCTCTTGCTCTTCAGAGCCGAACTGAGCGTTGAGAAAGACTTCTAGCTATGCAACTAGCAACGATCCTATAAAGCAATTTAAAGAATTCATATTGTACCATGAAAGAGTGCTCAAACTGCGCATAGCACAAAGCAACAGTAATGGTACCGTCTCAAGCGTAGAGTGCTCAATCTAACATAGGATAGGCAGCGATATATTCAATCTTCATATATATATATTTAACCATATCAATAAATAACATGTTCAGACACGTATGAGATCATAAAATAATTTTATCCAGTTATGACGGGGGTGGTAATTTCATATAATTTATCAACCGCTATGAACAGAGATCTGACATTTTGTGTCTGTTACCAACATTTTGATAACATAGAAAATAAATGTAAAAAGATGGTAGGGAATAAGGAAATATGTTACCATCGGGTATCGAGCCAGTGAACCACGAATTCAAAGTGCGATCTCCTAAAACTGAGGTTGGTGACCCGCAATGATAACATATTTTTGTAGTCCGTTAACTAGCTCCCGATTCTACACCGCTAGACATCAACATATACAATTTTGGGCTTTGAAATATGCAGGTTTCCTAACCCCCGTTTAAAAATATTGCTAAGTTTTGGAAGACCATTTTGGAGACTTGCATATCAGACCTTCCTGTTGCTAAGTAGAGAGGTCTGGCAAACAAATAATACAAGAAATGGACACCCCTTTCATGTGGCAAGTGTCTTACGTGTTGTTTTTTTACTTTCACCACAATTTAGTAAAACTGAACTTCTATTTGTTCAGGGTTATAGCCATAAGCAATTTTGAAGAGAAACCTTGAAGTTCTGTCATCACGCCAACAAACTGTCCAAAGTTGATTAAAAGTTGCAATGTATCATGTATCGTGATCAGATACTAACGAAATGTGAAATGTGTCACCACCAGAAAACGGGATTTTGAACCAATCGGTACCTACTTTCTCATTACTAATTGAGGCATGTCAACGACGACAACAAGTCACGTTTATCATTACATCGTTTGCATCAAATGGACGAGAGGCCATGTGTGTATCTCTGAAGGAGATCTCCTCAACCCCTTCAGGGGGTCTCCAGCGATATGACTGTGTGTAGGTGTTCCTGAGAAGTTATTGGTGGGTGTTATCAAAGGAAGAGTTATGATATGGTACAGACGTAAGGATTTTATATATAAATTTTGTAATTTTTGATATTTTCCATTTTGAAAATATATGTAAAACTACTCACAAAGTGCTAATGAGGATATACTTCAAAATTTTCGAGATTGTAAATTGAAATAAGATACTCAATATTTCAAGCTAGACAAATTTTCTTCTTGATGTTATATAATATCATATTGAATGAATGACCTATCTTATGATTTTGCTGCTTAATCTCACGACCAAACTTGCAGCAGTTATAAAGAGCGTTAGTGTTTTACATATTGGAAACAACGTAATAACCTTGGCGAACTCCACCTAAGAATCACAAAATAAGCCAGTCTGGATAGGTGTAATGCTAAGAGTACCCAGGAAGAAGAAACGAAACTACCTTCGATGTAAGCTATAGCTTGCTGAAACAGATGGGGGCTCCAATGAATCACCCCTAACGAAGAATTGCTTTAAGGATACCATGCAATATATATGAACCAAAGCACCTGATTTAGATAGAACAGTCGAAGAAAAAATACTTGTCTGCTTGCTCCCTGTTTTATTATATCCACGTTTATTTGCTCTCCAGATCATAGGATTTGAACGCAGTCCGGCTTCGTGTGCTATCTATGGAAGGACTTGTCGTATAACCAGTCTAGACAACAGTTTCAGAAATGGCTTTCGAAAAATTTCGATGTAGAGAGATGGGTTTCAAGCAATGAAGAACAAACCAAGAGTTATAAACTACATCTATGAACCTAGTGATATACTACTTTGTTTTTTCAATTATAGTAGAAAATAGAAAATATAATTTGATCCACATTTCCTATCTAGTTTTGAGTGCTTTTTGTTGCATGTCTGTTGGTTTATACAAATAACAGCTTGGCAGCTAATCCCATTCCAAATCTACGTGTAGAAATCACCATATTTATAGGTAATAGCTGCCTCAAAGTTATTAGTTATTAAGTAAAGTGCTTTATCATCTATTTTTACATAATACCACCTATGTGAAGGTAGAAAGAATATATTTAAATGAGTAAGGTTGCTTTGGTTACTGGCTGAGAAGGAACATAAGTCAAACATTATGGGGCACACGTTTCTAATTTTGTCCTCATCAGGAATTCCGATCACCATTTCACAATTTTCATAATTATTCAAATTAGCTCAATCAGATGGAACTTTACATCATTATAAGCACAAGAGGTGCTTTGTAAGCCTTTATAATAGATATAAAAATAAGTGAAGTAAGGAACTTATCTTGCTAGCTGCTTCTATCTCAAAATTAGTAGCAAGCTGCTTTCGTTTTTGCTGCAATTAGTTGACGTTTATAATTTAAGCAAAACATAGTCCATATCACTATTCGATGAAAAATGTCTAGTCTTAAAAAAACGGAAAGAAGTTGGTTACTGATGAAAAAACGTGGCTTCATAAGGGTTACAAAATCACTATTTTTCTTCTTTAATAGTGATCCCAACTTCGAGGAAATACTATTTTATAACCTGCATGGAAAAAAGTATTTTAATAACTTAAATTTACAAAGGACCAAAATTAACATTTGCGACGTGAGATGCTTAAAAACGTTACTATATCTTCAGTTTAAAGAAAGCTAGTTAATGGATACGTGTATATGATCAGTGCAAGCCTTTTTAAATTTAGCATAAGAGGGAGCTTATGGTATATACATGTAAAGAGAGATGAAACTGGTTTTTGAATTTTGTTTACTAGTTGAATGTCCCGGCTATGCCCTGGAAGCTTATGCCTACAGATATGGTTGTCTGTGGTTGTCGGTGGTTCCCAAAGATTGCTCTACCCTTTTTTCTCGCAGATTAGCAATTAACCTGAAAGTCTTTAATAAGAAAGGGATAGTTATGCTTGAGTTCTTGTCGCAACTTGCACACAAGAAATAGGTACATTATAGCGTGCAGATTGCACTTGGATTACACTCATAAGACGGTTTTAATGCAATTTGCACACAGTAGATATATGTACATTGCAACGTGCAAATTTTTTTTGGAACACGCTCAAGAAACATCCGGGAAATATGGGAATGCACTTTTAACCCACTTTTGGCCTCCAGCAGCCTTTGAGGCTGCAAACCCCCTAATAACTTTCCCCTGGCCCAGGAGAGTACCCATACAAAGTTTCATAATGATGGGCAAAGCGGTATGGCCACCTATTCCGCTTATACTCTCACACACATTATGAGATAATGTGCAATCAATTACGCACATCCCAAAAGAGTATCAGACTTATGCCCGTAGTCCTCTAAGTGATCTCTTTTGCTCCTTTAGGAGGATTTACTTCCGATAAGGATCTAGCAGTTTACCTCATTCATTTCTCTTCATTTCTGTAACTAGATGTTATCCTAATTCGAGGATGGAGTGAGACGTTTTCCACTTGTGACATTTTACGCAGAAAAACCTCCAACACTTAAACTTTGGCAGAAGTTGTGAAAAGTTTCGTTGATTAATTATTGCATATTTTAAGTTAAGGCAACTTTTATTGCATCATTTCTTCGCGTGGTAAAAACTAGAAAACGTACCAGTCTTACATTCTTAACGTAATTGGAACAGAGAAATTACTTAGTCGTTAAATTGCTCCTACCTGAAATAGATAATGAATCCCTGACAAAGTCAAGGGCATTTACGCATTCCTTCACCTCCGCATCACACTTCATTAACCTTCTCAACAAAACCAAATCACACACAGCCACCATCATGAGTGGACACAGAAATGTCTAACCGTGATATAGCAACGTACCAGCTCCAGAAACTATTCGAATTATAATGTCACACCTGTACAAAAATTCAAGCATTTCTCTCACAAAATTCCATCCAAAATAATAAAACGGCAACTCGTCACATGCACCACAGAGACCAAGTTTCTATTCGATACAATGTTCTATAAACAAACTGTTGTATTGTGAACGGACAGCCCATTAGGACCTACCTTAGACAACTGCTACGTATGACACAATGAAAGCAAAGCACTCGCAGAACTATCACGAAACGAACGACCATTAACATACTGCCACTACGCAGATGAGAGCTTCCTCGTGCCCAACATTTCAGCTATGATTAGTGTGACAAGACGGTAATAGCGGCAATAAAGTTTAATTCTGCGGGCTCAATCACAGGCGAGCTGATTGTGTTCGGCAATAAGATTGCAGAAAGAATGAGGCCTCGGTCTTTCCTTGTCTTCACGGCTGTTCTTTCGACTGTTCAATCGTTATCAATATTATTATTTCCTCACGATTAAAGCAAAAACAACTATTAGCAGCGGTAATATGTATCACGATAGTACTAACGGCGAATTTGTTATGTTCATGCCTAGATCAGCTGAAAGGCTATCGCTTACTGAGGAACTACGGTGTGGTA
This sequence comes from Carybdea cf. marsupialis auct. non (Linnaeus, 1758), assembly GCA_010016065.2. Lineage (NCBI taxonomy): Eukaryota > Metazoa > Cnidaria > Cubozoa > Carybdeida > Carybdeidae > Carybdea > Carybdea cf. marsupialis auct. non (Linnaeus, 1758). The sequence continues at coordinate 4,667 of JAAAKL020012392.1, forward strand.
GACTGTATATATAGGAAAATGGAGCACAATAACTAATTGCCAAATAGGGTAAGTGATATGCAATTTTACCAGTGTATTCTAAATTAGCTATAAATAATCCTAGTGTGATGTGCAAAAGGCAGCATACGAAATACCAACTAAGAAGGGATACTAGGGAAAGTTGAATACAGCCCCTATAGCAAAACTGTGCACAAAGGAATAATCCGGAACAAATATCCGGAACAGTATCCGAACCACTGCAATTGAAAACAGGCCTGTAGATACGTGCGAAACTAGTGTGTACAGTCGAGCAGGACGTTCGTCGAGAACTATAGTCTGCAACATGTTAGAAAACATCTTTAGTGACGCCAGAACTAGTTGATTACAATATGTGTGAAAACTATTGTTGTACTGTGGGTACAGCCATGATAATAGGGGTACTCGAGTTATATGGGGTTGGTACATGACCACAGGGAATGTACATGGGTTACATTGGGAAACAAAAATCTTTTTTAAAGAAATATACGAGCCCCAAGAGAATATAGTGTCCGCTCTTGTGATAGAGAAGACATTCTTCCTTGATTAATTTTCTTTCGGCCATCGAAATGCCTGCAATCTCCTTGGATTCAAATAGGAATTCTAAGTTGTTCATGATATTGTCTAAAGAGCAATTCATTTTCCCGAAAGTTCTTTCATTAAAACAGCGTAAAAATAATGTTTGACTATGTAAAAATGTTGATAGTTTGATAGTATAACTGATGTATTTGCTGGCTGCATATCCCGCATAAGGAGCCTCGTTCTTGCTCTTTGCTGAAGAAGGTTTGATCAGTTTCTTACCTACGTAATAGATATTAAGTTAAAGCCCTTTTTACCGCCTACTGAGACATGAGATGTGGACACAAAGCTAAAGAGGAAGGAAAGGGGCGCTGCCTCCAGATGGAATACGTTTGCCCTCTCAACTGTATAAATTATTCATCATTTCTGAGCTTGATATTACTTTTTTTAATCCTTCACTCAATACAAGGCAGGCTTGCCACTTCTAGGTATTGAGTTACTTTAAAAGAAGTAGCAAGAAAATGAAAGCAGAAAAATAGGTGCAATAAAAGACAAAAAAATTAAAAGATTTACACAGTAGTGGCATAGTGGTAGAATGTCAGACTCGCTCTCCTATGGTCGTGAGTTCGAATCGAGCCTGAGCTTGCCTGCCACGATCCCGGAGATACTGTGCTCTGTCATCTGCTCTCGTGAAGTGGGAAACCATGTCGATCACTTAGAAAAGATGAAATGATCCCGAAAATGTCACTAGCAATGGCATAAGCTCCGATTTTATGTAAAAGAACAGTACGCCAAACCTTATCAAAAGCCTTGCAAAAATTAGATAAATAAATATATATATAAATAAGAATAAATTAAAAATTATGCAAGTAGCACACGACAGTCAGGCCACACCCCGATTGCAAACACTCCCAACATCACAAGATCAGTTCTACTTAGACTAGTTGGAATATATGGCTGAAAAAGGGGTTTGAATGGTAAGGACACTGACTCAAAGTGTGCTCGGAGAATATTGTGCTAGCTTAATGGGAGTTTCAGGAACTGTTCACCATATGCAAGATGAAAAGTGATCTTTTCGAAAGAATAAAAGTTTGAAAACATTCATCAAGATCATAGAGAGAAGGTTACAAACAGCTATAACTATTAATGAACTACGTTTGGGATTAGCACAAATGACATCAAACAATGAACATAAATAGCTTTAATTAGTGAACAGCTACAAGATATTTTTGTAATTTGGTCACTCAAACATTTTGTATATGATTTTCAATGTTTTTTGAGTTGCTTGATGATTATGAATTTATGTAGTCCTGTTGTGGAGTTGTTAAAGCCTGTTACCGTGTGGTGTTGGTGTTTCGCTAATAAGCATTGTAAGTTGGTGTACCAAAGTGTCCTACTTATGTTAACTGACTTGCGTCTTGACGTGCCTAAGATTGTGAAAACATAGGGTTCTTTAGCTAACATTTTATGTGTTACGTTACACCTGCAAAGGATTTTTGAACGATGTTTAGGTGCTCTTCAGCATTCAGCTAAAATCCTGATCACGACCTCCAATTTCAAAGATATGCAACAAAAATATGCGGAGTTATTAGTATTAACATAATAGGGGGCCAGCTAAGTCCCCTCCCCACAGTCCTGGGATTTTAAAAGAGCCCTGTCTGGATAGGGTTGTGAAAAGGCATTCTTCTATATAATTTTTCATTTCTATTGACAGAGCAAACCGAGCAAGTACTTATGAGTTGGTTGAATCTGAACCTTTGCTTGACAAATGGATACTAGAATATCCTTTCTATGTTATGTATTTGTGCACTTCAGAAGAGGCTTGATAAATGAATAAAGATGAATGAAAAAATCTTACCATGAAGTACTTCGTCTTTTTCTCCTCCGAATATAAGTATACAGTCCACCCTTCTAAGAAAGTACAACTCCGTAGCTACTTTTTGTCAAGCAAGACGAGGTTAACATAGGCTTAATTGTATAGAAGACACGACTAGCAATTTAGAACATGTGTACCGTAGAAGATCCACCTGGAGACTAATAAACGGTTGCTTACAAAGGGTTGGGTATTTTAAAAGTCCTCATGACGTTCACAAAACTAGAACACAGCCCTGTAAACTGCCACTCAACTCGGCCCTTGGGATAAGCTCTCTAAAAAGTTCACCCAACCTTTTCGTTAATGAACATAATCTCTTTGTAAACAACAATTCAGTGAAGAATCTTCTATTTCTATTACTAACATGGATCAAGTGCATACACAGAGTCTCTCCTGAGTCAGTCGCCAGTAAAAAAAAACTACAGCACACGATCAAATCTTTACTTAATCGGTTGTTTGTTCATCACGAATTATTGTAATTATCTTAAAATTACTTTTAATGTGCAGATTTCTAAACTTAATTGACAATGATGCCTGATAACAACAGCATTTTCAGAAATAATAGGACTTTGCCATACATGAATATCAAAATGCTGAATGAAGCTGATCAGGAGGATTTTGCATCGGTTGAAATGCACAATGCGAAGCGAAAGTGTGACGTCATGACTTGAAAATGTTTGAATTATGGAAGAAAATACTCATTTTTCATATTACTCTATTAGTAAGAACGCCTAAATTGAGAGTGTTGCCCTTTTTTAACACCGAGATATCAGCTTTCAAACTTTTAATCTCTCTAACAAAACCTTATAATTTGATGCTGGCACCTAACGAAAGGAACCAAGGAATATTTACAGAGTTTTTAACATGAGATTTTTGAATTTCACACGCCTCTAGGTTAAACACTATATGCACTACAGGTCTGGTGTTTTGGGAAAAAAGCATGTTCCTCGGCTGCCTTTAGATACCTGGAGTCAAGTCTTGCTATTTCCCAAACTTTTGATTTGTGACGTCATCACTTTCCTTCCGCATTCATTTTATCAAATCAGCAGCAATTTGGTTCTATAAATCATTTCAGCTTTTAAAGTTGTTAAATACAAGATTATTACATAACATGAAAACGAGGCAGGCAGGGAGGGGGTGAATTATTGTAACTGGAGCAAATTGACACAACCGTCATATGGTATTTCTGCCAACACTTTCTTTTCGAAACCGCAAAGTTTTAACTATCCGGATGGGAGGGCACACGTATTATCAATATATATATGCTCTCAGAATAAATATGGTTGAATGTGGTTCCAAAAACGACTTAAATAGTAAGCAACAAATCGCTAATTAAGAACAACGTGAAGTTATCATTCTATTTTTTACGAGACATGTACTATCTATGATAAGGAGTTGTTTAATAGACCTTTATTCTTTTCGTACATAGGCTGCTTTACAGGCTACGATTGGTTGGGAGCGATTCACACTTAGCATGACGTAACTGTAGTGTGCATATATCTGATTTGACGAGTTAACGGTCTCTCCACGAATCTGTCTGACATCTGAGAATTTTCTGTAGTGCAAGTGATTCACTGCCGATTTTCATATCCTGATGGAACCACTAAAGCTTAAACATGGCCCATTTGAAGTTGCAATACAAAATAGAAGCAGCGCTTTTGCAAAGTAAAATCTGGTGAGGTGAATGATATGCAAGGGAATTTTATGAGAGAAGTAAAAGGAATGGAGTGAAGCTGCAGTTTATTGATTGCACAGTTACATCGAGACTCTAAACTTAAGAAAAGGCCCAAAATTTCGACAAAAACAGTTGAGAGCTGAAATTTGGTCAAATGGTGCAGTTTTAACCAGTATAGTGACAAAAATTACCCATGAAACTTAGTCGAGTAAACAAAATTTTTAGCGTAGGTGATGCCATGACATTTCCTTGAAAATGATATGGAATCAGAAAATTTAAATGATGGATAAAGGAAATTGCAACGAAGCACATTCTCTTAATTTTTCTACGATTCAATGCAACACATAGTGTTTAGAGTTTATTTTTTGGAGACTGTTTAAGAAGTAATTACAGCTGTGGCTTTGTAGCATACACACACTAACTGCGATATATCTACGATAAAAGATGTTGATCGATAGCTCAATAATGATACCAGTTGGCAGCTGGAGCAAACTGTCTTATAGGAAAAATTAAACTGCTGGAGATAAAGAAGTAACTTGATTGAGTGATTTGAGTTTTATCAACAGATTCTAAACCAGCATTCATTTTAATGAAAAAAGGTATACTATATTAACCTGCTTGACAGTGAAAACGTAACATGACTTAAAAGCCACTTATTAATTTGATCCGTCAATGTTTGGTATACAGACGAGACTGAAGACTTGTGTTAAACAAGTGGATGTGCTATAGTCACAACAGATTGTTTGTTCCTTGGAGCCTGTGCTGCCTCGTGTTCTATTTTAAAATGCATTTATTTTCTTTTAATTGGTCCCACAGCTATAATCGACTAAGCTACTACTGAGAGAAGGAGAGCCGTTACGAAAAGAGGAAGGAAACTTCATTGGTGGTTATCTATTGCCATCAACGTGAACGTAGGAAGCTTGACAGTATGACTACATTTCGTGCCTTGTAAAGTTTCTTCTCGATCTTCAATTCTTTCAACATCAACGTCAGCAGAACTACGATTTCCCTTGTCCATGACAAGGAAGGACGGGAGGACTAGCTTGCGAATCTAGGAAGGAAAGAAATGAGAAGTATGTACCAGTTTGATCAAGCAATAATGATACATATTATTTATTCAAATCATCTTTTCTCAAAAACTCTTTGCAAGTTTCAACAGGCTTTTTTGGCTGGACGATAGGCCTCTTATGGTCAAGTCACACGGTGGACAGAGGCTGGTCGCAGAAATTGCATTGAGCTGGATGCCACTGTCCATCGGTTTTCAGTACCAAAATGTTTTCGCTATTTCGTGCAGTTTTGTTGTTTTGTACAACCAACAAACCTTTTGAGTCATTAATATTATTTTAGCTACGGACCTAGTAGCACCCAGCATTCGAATGGGAGTCTGAACATGTCTCAGCCTGTATAGTAGTAAAGACCACAGGGCTTCACTAACACATGTACTTTATCAGAAAGAAGATAATGCACACTAGCAACCCACTCTAGATGAAAATTTCTAGCCCTCCGCTTTACACCACTTATGCTTTCTTTAGTAAGTTTAACTTAACGGTTGTGCACGTCTAAGAGAGATATCTTTTCTTTCATAAAAACATAACGGTTATAGCTTCACATAGGTGTTTTGCATTTATCGAGAAGACCAAGGTCTCTTAGTCTCTCCGCTCATCAAGGCTACTTGGTAGAAAGATACTTCCGTTTTGTTGACATGAACCTCATTTAGCGATGATGTTTTGTATATTCCCAGATCTAAAAAGCAATCTTATATTGATTCTAACAGTAGTTTCAATAGCTGATCTAGGGAAATCTAGAGACAAAAAGCTGTATTTTAGTGGAATTGCGTTTTCTGCGGTAACAGTAGCTGGGGAGAGGGGAAAGGACATGCACTTTCCCTATTTCATAAAGCTGAAAAAACCAGAAAATTTTCTTGCAATGAAATATTTAGTGATAAAGTCAGAGATTGTCACCTACATTAAACTTCAAGGCCAGTGAGAGGGGTTTGAAGTTTACAGGGGTATAAAGGAGAGCCTTTGATCAGATAAATGCACGATTGAATCCCTTATTTCATTAACTTATCATCAAAAAACTAGAAACACTGCAAATATGTATAATAGCTATATTAAATTGAACAGTTCCTGTAAAATTAAAAAAATGTAGTTGTGGACTGTGGGTTTTCTTCTATGTTATACCATTAGAGGATGGCTCCTGATTTCACAAAAATTGTTGCTTGTTTCGAAAAGTGAAATGGCGTCATAATCCTAAAACTTGTGTTTTGGCATTGAAGTCAAGATCGATTTATCGTCGATAGATGTACGTGCATGTAGATGTATGTTAAAGACGATAATATGAATCTGGTCTCAAGGCTATTACAATATCTGAACGGAAAGAGTGTTTACTGACTCTTTTTAAAAGTTGTTGAATAGGTAGTTGATTTTAATTTCACTTGCCGCTGGATATTAAACAGATGGCAAATGATATCTTAGGGTATCAGTTTCATTGCCGCCATCTACATGTCAACATTGATGTGTTTAGAGTACAAACAAATTTACTATTTATCAAGAAATAATAACGACACTGTTCACCCTGGCTGGGAAAAAGGCTATCAAAATCAAGTAATGACGATGATGCGGTTTTAACGCGTGCACTCCCCTTTGCAGGGGCTAGGGAGGTACCCATATACATGGGACGTATTGGAGCATAGAGCACTTTACGTTCGGATGCCCATCCTGACGTCACCAATGGCCCTTCCGGCATTTGAACCCTGACCCTCTGAAGGCAAGGAAATTATCCACTATATCACGGCGGTATGCCACACAAAAAATTGAAAAACTTCAATCTGTACAAAGATATGTATTAAGTGTTCCTATACTGTGTAAGAGGCTTCAAAACACAATCTCGAAAGAAATTTCATTTTTAATGAATTTTAGCCTACGAAATTGCAGTTTATAATGATTGTTTCTCTTAATTGCCTTCTCTGACTCCATATACAACAAAACGTACAGAAAAGATAACAGCTAAAATATTAATATTTGTACAAACTTTACAACTTCCATAAATGGAAAAAATTAGTGTAAATATTTGCAATTAAAAACAGGAGTTAAGGTTTTCTTGAGCTGCCTCTTAAGAATCACCTTTAATGAACCTACAATATTAGCAGTCTGATTTGATCTTGCCACAAAATTATGGCAGAATAGCGCATATAATGTCTGTTAATGCGATTGAATACTCACAGTATGCCGCACTTCAATAGACATTAATATCACCTAACTTTTGCAGCTTTCGTTAATAATAAAATAGCATGACTATTGTCATCCTGAATTGCTAATTGCACTCACGTCTTAGTGGGTAGCATTTCTTATGAATAGGATTGAAAGAAGACAAAAGAACTTGATCAATAAGTGATACGGACCTGAGATGAGCAAATATTCTACAAAAAACTGTTTTGTCTCCAAATAACGTGTAATCTTCATTCAAACAAGAATACGATTGCAAATTTAGTGACCTATCTAAGAGAAAATAGACATCGAAAAAGTATTTGCTGGAGCGTAAAAGATGTGGATTCTTACGTTTCTTGTTTTTACTTTATAAAATTTACAGATCGCGCTGAGATGCAAAATTTGCCTCCTTTTTGCACCCAAATAACGTGCAACTTTCATACAAGCAAGGATATCATTGCAAATTTAGTGACTTGTATAAGGGGAGATAAACATTGAAAAAGTAGTTGCTGTAAGGTAGAAAATGTGGTAGTTTAATAGTTTAATATGGTACTGAGATCATAACTTGATAAGTGTCGCTACGAAAATATTCTTCCTATAAAATGACCCATTGGAATCCGTGTATTTACTGAGTGGATTTTTTTCTGTGTAGTTAAAAACAGGTAGATTTTCAAGATACTAAGATATTTAGCGGGAGGCAGGTATTCAGGTTTGATGTAAGTAAATGTTAGTAGACTTGGCCTTAAAAATACGCATCTTGAGGTCATGTGGTACATACTTGAATACTACCTGCTCTGAGTAGCGGAGGATGTAAGATATGGTCTTTTGTTTTCTTTAACCAAATCCAGACTGTGAATGGGCTAAGACTAATTTTTTTAAGCCTTTAAATTTTCTCTGTCTTTTCATGAACGTCTTCCCAAACCAGTTTGAAAATACCTGACCTTTCTCTGTGTTAATATTCTCAAAAATTTGATCACGATGACGTCATGATCACTCCTCCCTAACAAAGAGTCAGCCACGAAAAAATCCGAAAAGTCTAAGTAGAAAAGTGCTTTGAATAAACATCTTTATATTTTTGGGGTTGTGTGTGTGTGTGTGGGGGG
>JAAAKL020012393.1:0-13060 GCA_010016065.2 Carybdea cf. marsupialis auct. non (Linnaeus, 1758)
CATCGGTTCTTTTTGATTAACGTGCAGGTTGAGGGACTTCATCCACATCGGGAGGTCCCGCTCCAGACAGCTGGCTATTTTTTCATACCATACTGTGTTACATTTGAATACTCACATGAAAAATGGCATATTCAAACTATGAGATAGTCGCGCCTACAGAACAAAATTTAGTGACCATTGCCACTGTGAAACGTTTTGGTGCTTTCCGTCCCCAGCGGAAACTGAGTCAAGAGCCTCTCTCGCCACTCCTTTTAAGTAAATATTTAAAGTAGATTAAAAGGAACAGCCTTTACGTACACGTCTTTATTTTATCACTTATCTCGTCATACTTAACGGCCACACTTTTGGTTATGCAGAATTTAGAGATCATTCTTATATCACTTCTATCCACTCATGTACCACTTTTAGTAATTTTAATCAAATTAAGGGCTCTGTTATACCTTCAACAATAGAATTCATGATGGGAATTGCTTCCCATGTCCCTCAAAACCTCTAAACCTGAAGTGATCATCGAATAGGAATGCATTTTCATTTTCTATTCTTCTGCTGAAGATTTATAAATGCTCTTCCTTATGTGACCGAACAAGACTTTCAAATGGCTTGCTGAAGCTCTTAGGTTTTTGCAAGCGACACGCTGGTTATTGAAGAAATGGCAGTAACGTTTATTATTCTTTACGTTCTATTTCAGAGATATGCCAGCACAAGTTGAACTTCACTCCATATCATTTGATATCTGCTAGGTATGTATTTTTTATGATAAAATATTGCCAAGAAAGAGATGTATGTTCGAAACACAAACTTGTAATCGCCCTCCTCTCACACCAAATACTGCATTAAATATTCCGATAGTTTTGGTGTGGCAATCTTTAAGGTCGACTCCAAATCTCTGCACTGTGCCATCCATGGGACTTATGAACAGGCACAGACACAGACACAGACATCACAGATGTAAATTAAAAATAGATGCCACCATATATTCATCAATAACGGTTTAAATAATGTGCTTGATAAAGTATTGATTTGCTGATGAAGCTAATAGGGGGAAAAATTAGGTTGCTGGCTGTGGTGAGAATTCGGGATCAACTTCCCAGATTGTCGACTTACCTATTGCACTATTTAGTGCAGTTGTTAGATTGCCGTTTCCGGTGTGGGGGATTTTGTGTTCGATCCCTGCAAATGCCTTATATGTTTCAGCTCGGCCTCTTGAGACTTCCAGCAGCCAGCCGCCAGTAAGCTGTTTATTAGGCTTATTTTTTAGGATTATTTGATAATCACAGCGAAGTGATTTTATTTCAAAAAGAGTTTGCGGAACTCGTGGGCTCCTCTGATCGGGGCCACAGGTGAACAATTTAACTAGGTTTTGAGCCAATCGCCTGCCTTGAGACTTCCTTCTTACTAAAGTTTGATAGAGTAGCGAGGGCTCAGGCCAAAAAATATGACATCGAGGCTACAAGGACGTACAGCGTGTGTAAGGGCTATGCATGTAGTAAGAATCTTTTAGAGTACTTACATATTGTGGAGGGTATAGAGTTGTGGATTGTGCTAGGATATGTGTTAAAAGTTACCGATAAAAAAAGGCGCTAAAGCGACAGAGAGCTAAAAAGATGGCAAACAAAGTGGTGATTGAGATTGTCGAGGGTATATTAAGGCAACCCTATTCTGGAAGATATTAATGGGGCTGTGCCCTCCCGGCCCTTGCGGACGAGCCGCCACTGATAACATGTACCATGTAGTAGAGAGCAGAAAAAACTGAATAATAGTTTAAGTACTATTAAATACTATTGGTGAGTTACATAGCTGTTCAGCATTATTATCACTTCCAGCCTAATCATTGCTTGAGAAAGTTTAGAACTAACTCTACTTCTTCTTCTTGGGGGGCTTCTGTATTGATTATTTGCTTGTCAGTTTCGCTGCTATCACCAAATCGGAATGGTCAAAAAGATGTCTTTCACGGTGTTATTAAGTTGTTCTTTTATCCTTCCTGGAGTTGTGGTTTCAGGGCGTGCCACCCTTGAAGCTTTGTAGTTATTGGCATTTAAAAACCCTCCTTAAAATGACCTTTCACACATGCTTGATTTATGAAAATAATATCCTTTCTATCATACCTCATTTTTTTTGCTTGTTCTTATTGTATAGCTTACTGTGTAAATCGTTATATTGAATTGCCCACTATTTCCAAATCTGATTTATTAATCCGTGTTTTTTTTTCCTTTTCTGCTACTCGACGATGTGGTATTTAGTGGTGATATATTTATAAATGTTATGATGTATTCGCATGTTGAATCAATGTTATTTTCTGCCGTTAAAGTCATCTCATATAGTATTACCGAGTCGAAGGGTCGCCAATACTCAACAAGGGGCAGTTGACTTGGTTATTTCTTGATTTTTCTAATGCAATTTTTTTGGCCGTAAGAGTCATTTTACTTTTTTGCTGTTCTTAAACATTCCATTTTCATTTCGTCGTTGGTGGAAGTCCATAGTCCATTATGACGATGTTATGATTTTATTGAAATCCATCAATAACACTTTTACGTACGGCTCTAAACGTAGCACCAAATCGCTAGATGTTCCATTCACAAAGATTATGCGATCTGCCTGGATATATAGACGTCGATTACCCTAACTTACTTGTATATGTATTTTAAAATGCTGGGTATTATCTTCTGCCACTTGAGCTCGAAAATGGCCAGTTTTGCATTTGACTTTCAAACGGCAGATGTTTTCTACTTTGATCGTTTTGACTTAAAAATACGAATGCAGCATGCTTTGTCTTCTCCAAATCGTTTAGCATTTACAATATCGATGCGACTTTTGATTCAGTGTCGTCTTTCTTTGCCTGTTCTTTGATGATGAGCTGACTCTTTGTTTCTGTATTGGTATTGAAAGGGTTTTCACACTGTACCGATTGCCACTAGCATAGGATCACATTCACGATAAGAGACTACTCCTGCCAAACCTTTACTGTGTCTCTTACAGGATGGCTATAGGAGGACTGTGCGTTGCCAAACGGTGACCTATGAGTTTGCCCCAGGACAGTTGTTGTTCCCAAACATGCAGCCCGTGATCTCTGTGGATGTGTGTTGTCACTCCAGACTGCAATCAATCTTTCTAAAATCTACTTTGCAGAATTCATGGTGATGATGATTTGAATGGCCAGTCAGTCTTCCTTTTGTCTGGAAATGATGGAAAGATACACATGTACCAAGAGGTAAGGAAACATGGTTTAGAAGCTCCGTTTCATTTCTTTATTTATTGCTGTAAGTATTGCTTTAACGAGCGCTACTTTACCTTAATTCCAAATTGCATTTTAGGTCATCAATGTATCAATAACAACATAATATCATTAATCAATCACCTTTCTCTGACCTTTCCTTCCATTGCTTTGTATGGCATGATGCGATTTTTTGTCATTTGAAGACCATTATTTTATTTTAAGAAAATGGTCCTCTTTTGCATTTATCCAACTTACTCTGCGTTTGCTATTTACTTTAAAGCACATATAGGTGTTTGCGAAAATTGCTTTCTTAACTTTCCTCATCTCGCTCTTGGAGGTGTTTATTTGTCTGTGAAAGTCTTTTTCATGGCTTCCTGGGTAATGTTTCTATAATTTTCTATTTTTCCAATTAGTGGAAATCTCCTTCAGCTCCTTCTTTATGTGAGAGATGATCGCTTCATTGGATTGCTTGCATGATTTCATAATATTGTTCCTAAGTGACCTTTCATAATCAACTCTGTAAAGATTTCTTGTTTTATCAGCAGGAATGAGGAGTCTGTTCGAAGATTTAATCTTTCTGATATCGTGTCGCAAATCTCTTAGGCAATTGTTGATCCTGTTACTGAATTGTGCATTCTCAATGAATTGAAATAAATCTGCTTCGAACGCAGCTAACTCACTTGTTCTCGGCGGGCACTTTCCTGTTTTAAACCCGTAGTGATTGCGTGCGTCCGTGAGTCACCTGCAGTCAATGTCTGGAAGGGAAAATGTGCTTTCCATCACATTCACTTATCAAGCTCTCCACCTTTTCGATTAATCGTTTTAAGTACGCATAATCTGAAGACGAAACATCATCTGGTTTAATCTGCCTTACAGCAGTAATGACAGTAGTAACATTGCAAAAAATTTTGGAGCCTTTTCAAAAAGGTCTACATAAACAGGATAGTATTCAACAGGAACACGATCAAGGTCAGCTAAACTTGTACAAGTACGTCCATTATCAACGGACAGGACAAAACAATTATGGTAAAAACAAAAGGATCCGATAACCTACAACAATCTAGACAGTGCAACTGCAGGATCAAGGCCTACTGCCTACTTGAAAGTGAATGCCTTGCGCAGGTAGTTGTATATCAGGCAACAGGTAAGACAGACAACAAAGACGACTATACATTGGTATTGCTTGGGGTACGTTTAAAGATAGGCACGTAAACTACACGAAATCTTTTATCAGCGGACGCTACGAAACTGAGACAGAGATCTGAAAGCACAATAAGGACTTGAATACGGAAGGATTTAATTACGACATACAATGGAAGATAGTGAAACATTTGCAATCATATTCAGGTGGCAGGTGGGTTATTTGGTCTGTGCACTGTGCCTAAACGCAGGTTGGCTCGACTTTTGCTCTTTCAGGTCTTTTATTATTTTGGTAGCCCGATGATATTGTGCCCCTATTAGGTGTGTGATACCTCGTTCTCTACACCAGCTTTGGAATTCTTCTGAAGTAAATGGTGGAGAATTTTCATTTACCAGCTTATAGGGATACCCAAAGTGCGAAAATCCTCCTCCAGAAGATCAATTGTGGCTCTTGTGTTGACCGATGTAGTTGGATGAATACACGGGTACTTGAAGTGTGTGCCTGTGACCACATACCAGTTGAGTCCCATGAAGGTAATTGCATGGTCAATGTGGATTCGGTTTTTCTGATGTTCTGGCAACGATTTGCATTGATGACGTGGAGCTTCTATAGCATTGTATATGCCAGGCCAGTCCGCAGGAGTTCTTTTAAGCTGTTTTATTTTTCCATTCTGAAGTGTCCAAGGTGTTCTAGAACTTGTGGTCTCAGACTTTCTGCAATCACAGCTCTGGAATCAAGAAGTAAGCATCCACTGCAACTTCTGAATTTTCCACCTCGTATGGAGCGTCTTTTCGCTTTGGCGGCCAGCCTTGGCGTACAAAGCACTCGACTGTAGTAATGACTGGATCTTTTTCGGACTCTTTCACCAAGAGATTGCTGTCGAGTGGCTTGACTTGCAGTCTCTGATTGCACACACCATATCGCTGTCATCCTCACTCTCCTACTCTACAAAGATCTTGTCATCACCGCAGGTAGACGGCTGAGTGCATCGGCATTTCCATGATATGTCGTCTTGCGATACTAAATGCTGTAGTCAAAGTGGTTCAACCAGAGAGCCCATCTTGAGAGACGATTGGCTGCAAGTAATTGTGTTCCTTTTTTTGGTCCGAATAGCGCAATTTGGGGCTTGCGATCTGTTGCCAGTGTGAAATGTTTGTTGTGCAGATACTGGTAGAATTTGCACAGGCCAAAGGTAATTGAGAGAGCTTCCATGTGAATTTGGCCATAGTTCCTCTGGGACTTGGATAGTATTTTGGATGCATTGGCTATTGGTCGTTTACTTCCATCAGGAAATCTGTACCACAGATCTGCTCCAATTCCGACGTCTGGTGCATCACAGGACAAGTGAACAAGAATTTGATTGATGACAGGACATCCTTGAGCTTCTGAAATGCTTCTTGCTCTCAAGTACTCCATCTGCATGTCGATCCTTTCTTGGTTAGGCGATTCAGTGGCTCGGTCAATGATGAGAGATTAGGGTTGGACTTCCCGTAGAACTGTACTGACCCCAAGAAGGATCTCGGGCTTGAGACATCTGTTGGTGGCGGCATTTTGCAGACAGCATCCACTTTTGAACCCTTTGAAATCCCATCTCGTGACAAGGTATGTCCCTGGTTTTTCAAAGATCTGGCATTGGCCAAACCAAGCTATACCTGTGCTATAGAGGTATTGTGCTTGCCTTTTACATAACAGAAGTTGCCAGTTTTTACTTGAACGAGATTTTCACGTGTTACTGCATTACATGTTAAAGTGGAAGAATCAGACTTTGATTCTTGGTCGTATCTGTAATATTGAAACGAGGAGGCCTTGGTTGTCTTTTGTGTAAATCTTTGGTAACATAGGAAAGGGCCTTAAGTTGTGTTCAGGTGTATTCTTAGGCTCCCAGATCCTATTACTAAACAGTATCTTCCTCGTGCTTCTCGGAATGTTTTAAGGACAATTGAAAACCTTGAGGTGAGAAGAGGTATACTGAAGTCTTCCTTTTGAAAGGTGATCTCGAGATGCAGTCATTGAGATTGTTTTCGTAGGGAATCTTATCTTATCTTATCTGTCCCCTAACAGATGAGCGTTGCACCAAATGTCTCCACCTCTCTCTATCATGGGCTAGGCTCTGAGTAGTAGCAAAGTGTTCCCTAGTCCATTCTGCGATGTTATCTGACCACCTCTTTCTCTGTGTCCCTCGTCTCCTCTTTTCCTACTCCTCCTTGTAGGGTCGTCTTGGAGAGACCACTACTTCTTTTGACATGACCGTACGATCTTAGTTTTCTTTTCTTCACTGTCCTTAGTAGAGGTTCATAATGAACAACATGTTGCTTGATTATTCTATGAACTTCTTCATTCGTATCATGTTGAGTGTAGGAGATGCCAAGCGCTCTTCTGAAACTTCTCATCTCTACTGCTTGGATTTTCCGTTGGAGCTCTGCTGTCAAGGTCCAGGACTCGCACGCGTACAGAAAGATGGAGAGTACCAAAGCATGCAGTAGCTTTAGTTTGCATGTTAGACCAATGTTCTTATCTTTCCAGATTGGCTTCAACTTAGACAAAGCTTTTCAGTTTGAGCAGTTCTTGCAAGTATTTCTGTCTTTGAACCCAATTGACAGATGACGGCACCGAGGTATTGGAATTTGTTAACAGTCCCCAGTTCTTGTCCCCTGGCCCGTACTTTCTCTTTATTGGCTCTTTACTGCTTGTCATCAACATTTCCATGCCATATCTTGTAGATGTATCATCCACGCGTTTCACATGGGTTAGCAAGTTCTTCCTCACTTACAGCGATTCCATCAATATCATCAGCAAATCTGAGGTTTATGATGGTACGCACTCCTATACTAATTGTACCCTCATGATCTTCAAGGGCGTCTGTCATGATTTTCTCAAGGAATATGTTGAAGAGTGTCGGCGAAATCAGACAACCCTGACGTACCCAAACTGACGCATGGAACCACTCACCAACTGTACCTTCCATGAGTACTGCACCTGTGGCCTTTTCGCATAACTTCGGAATTCTCCTTATCATTTTCAGGCCCATGTTGTACTTCTTCATGGTCGACCACAGAGAATCGTGCCAAACCCTGTCTAATGCCTTCTTAAAATCAGCAAATAT
This sequence comes from Carybdea cf. marsupialis auct. non (Linnaeus, 1758), assembly GCA_010016065.2. Lineage (NCBI taxonomy): Eukaryota > Metazoa > Cnidaria > Cubozoa > Carybdeida > Carybdeidae > Carybdea > Carybdea cf. marsupialis auct. non (Linnaeus, 1758). Next base: position 7,459 of record JAAAKL020012393.1, read on the forward strand.
ATGGTATATGTCCTGTTGATGTTGGTCGTACTTTTCGCACAGGGCTCAGAGGTTGAATATCTGTTCTGCTGTACTTCTTCCGTCACGAAATCCAGCTTGTTCTTCAGCAATGATTTCTTCTGCCAGTGTTTTTAGCCGGTTCAAGATGACTTTCAACATCACTTTGCTAGCATGACTGATCAGACTAATGGTTCTGTAATTCTGGCATTATCGTAGGTTTCCTTCCTTGAGGAGTGTGATGATAAGTGAGTGTGTCCAGCATGATGGCCACTCTCCTGTCTGCCAAATATTGTTGCAGATTGCAGTGAGGATGTCTACCTCTGCTCTACCTCCATTTTTTATCAGTTCAGCTGGAATGTTGTCGATTCCTGCAGCTGTACCACACTTCACAGTTTTACTGCTGCTTCCACTTCTTTGCGTAGGATTGGATAGTCATCATCAGTTTTTGGCGCTTGACAACTTAGAACATTTTGCATCTCCGTTGGTTTGGTGACTGTTCAGTTCCGAGTAGTATTCTGTACATCAAATACTAATGTCACGATGTTCTGTGTGACGCTTTCCTTCTTTGTTCTAGATGGTGCTGACTCTAGACTGTGTTTGTTTTGTTAAGTTCTTTACTACTTCGAAAGCTCATTTACTGTCGTTTCTGTTAAGACTGTCTTCTATTTCAGTGCATTGCTTCTCCATTCACTCTTCTTTGGCCTTTTTCATTTCTTTCCTAATTTTCTTATTGACTTCTCTGTATTCTACTGCTCCTAACTCTGTGTCCTTGTTTTTCTTCTTTTTCATTTCTCTTCTGGAATCACACATTTCAAGAATCTGGTCTGTAATGCATGGCGGGATCTTTCGGTGTTGCTTCCCTAAGATTGTGATTGCTGCCTTTGTAATCACTATGTTGAAATTGTTCGCCATTGATTCAGTATCTTCATCAAGAGTGATTGGTGCTGCAAACTTTCCACCGATTGTTGCTTGGAAGGATTCGAGTATGCTGGGTTCTTCCAGCTCGTCTAAGTTAAACTTTGTTCTGTTACTTTTTCTTTTCATTATCTTCTTCAACTTGACTTTGAAATTCATTAGCACCCGATCATGATCTCTCTCTACGTCTACTCCAGGAAAGTTTCTGGTCTTCGCTCTACAAAATCCAGATCTAAATCTGTTGTTCACCACGATGTAATCAATTTGGTGATGCATTCCGTTGGGAGCATGACATGTCCAGCGACGAGAAGCTTTGTGTTCACCAACAGTATTAGCCAGTGCCATGTTGTTGCAGGTAACAGACTCCAACAAGCGTAATCCTCTTTGGTTGGTAAGTTCGTTACAAGAGGGACCACAGAAATGTTGCCAGTCCTTCAGTGCATCAGCACCCACCCTTGAGTTCTAATCACCTTGGATGATGAAGATGTATTTCTTATCTACTTTGTCGATGATGTATTAGAGTTGAGAGTAAAATTCATCTATTTGGTCATCGTCATAATCAGTTGTTTGTGCATAAGACTGAATTGTCTTTCTGTTGAAAGGAGCTGCCCTCAGGCGTATGGAGACGAGCCTACTGGATACCAGTTCAAGCCCTAGTAGTGAATCCTTAATGCTCTTCTTCACAAGAAATCCTACACGATTGAAAGAAAAATATAAGTCTTATCACTACTTAATATTTACCCCATACTTTAACGTCGCATCCCGCAGTGTACAGGGACCCATAGTCTTGATGACGGAGAGACAAACATTAACATTCTTCTTAATGCTTTTTTGTTTTTATTTGGGTGAAGGGAGTTCGTTGTTGCATGGTAGGAGAAATCAAAGAGGTGATGACTCATCTGCATATCTGAGTAGAAATCTGGAGTGGTTATGGTGTGAGTGTATCGGTGAAAAGTAACTTGCTAGTAGCTCCGGTGTATTGTCGTTTAACGTAATTGTAATGAAAGTCATACACGAGTACCTTCGAAAGATCTAAGATACTAAATCCAAGATAGATGGGTCGATTTAAAAGCACTAATGTCTTATGTGAGTTTACAGCAACTAAGGAGTGTGTAAAGATTTGAAAAGACTTGAAACTTGGTTTTTGCGCGATATACTTTATACGTTTCGAATCAGATATAAGTTTCATGTCCCAATGTCGTCAAAGATTTTGTAGCGTTGTTCCATAGACCGCATTGTTTAACAGTTTAAACAGATGTTTTTGTGTGGGGTATCTTCCCCCTGCTCTCTCACGTGGTCTCCCGGTGAGCATACTATATATAGCATGTATATCAAAGTAGCGAAACATGAATTCTTGTTTTCATCATGAGTCAAGAGGATATATCTCTCTATAAGTTAAGGAGGATAGTAGAGTTAAATCTACCTTTAGTAGAACTTCAGTATGCATCGACATTCAAAGATGATGATGATGTTCCTGATGTAACAGGGCCTGGTATACCTCCTAGCTCTCACCATTGGGGGTCAGAAGAACAACTTCTCTATGCAACCATAGTAGAGTGTTTAGCAGAGCACTATGGGATACCTAACCTAAACGGGTTTTAAGCTATCAAGGAAAATAGTAGTGGTGGGATGATAGGGACAGGCAACAGGCCTAGACTCCATAGACTGATGAAAAGATTTTCGTTGCTGAGGATGCATGCTTGTTACTATGATGCATTTAGATATATGGCACAAGCATATAACGTGGGGTGTGGTTATAACTACGTTTTGCAATGTCACCTGGGACGAAAGTGTCCCTCGATAGGTCAGATCAGTGGTATCATATATTGGTTGTATCGAAGTTATTGTCATGGATTATAGATAAAAGTGATGGGTTAGGTAATTAGTACCAGAACAGTTGTAATCATGGAGGATGTGTTACACCTCTTGCATTAAACATTGGATCAACCCATCAGTTATGGTGGGGCATACTCCCTTTACAAAGAAGCTAGAAAGAAGTTCTCATCTATTAAGTTCAAACAAGTTAAAGATTGGTTTGAACGACAAGTCACATATACCTTACACTTTGCTTTAAGGAAAACAAACCCAAGAAGTCGAGCAAAGGTATACGGTATAGATCATCAATGGCAGATGGATTTAGTGGATATGAGTAGCTTATACAGATATAACGATGGTATAAAGTATCTCTTGACATGTATCGATATATATTCGCGTTACTCTTGGGTTGTACCATTGAAAAGGAAATCATGGGGCGAACTGAAAACAGCCCTTATCTCGATATTCAAATCAGGTAGACCTGCTCACATACAAACTGATCAAGGAAAATAATTTTTGAATACAAAGGTTCAGCCTTATCTTCGACCTCAAGATATAGACTTTTTCTACACACTTAAAGGCCAGCAAGGTAGAACGTTTTAACCGGACCTTAAAATCCAAGATGCGGAAGTACTTTACAGCAAAAATACACGCACCGTATAAAGATTTACTTTCACGTTCGGTAAGGAGTTATAATCATACTATACACAGCTCATTAGGTATTTCACCTGCTGATGTGAATGAAAAGAACGAAACAGAACTACGCCAACGACTTTGTCGTGCCATCCCTACAACCAGAGCTAAACTAAAAGTAGGTGATCATGTTACGATATGCAAACTAAGACGTAAGTTTCAAAAAGGGTACTTACCAAACTGGTCCGAGAAGGTGTTTGTTATTGCTTAGGCGTGGGAACGTCCCTCAACCACCTACACCTTGAGGGATCTTTCCGGAGAACGTATCCAAGGAGTATTTTATGAGGAAGAAGTACAAAAGGTACGGTATGGAATGGTAGATTATGACATACCCTTGCTGCGTGCTGTACCTATCGAAAGAAAACATGGCACCGTTATCTGTCGCATTACGAAAAACCGTTCTATGTTCCTTTACGACTCTGCCACATAGAATCGATAGAGTTAGCTATAAAAGACGATACAGATCATCTCATCTCATCTGCAGACGGAAAACTGACGTCATCATAACAAAAGCTCTGGGAAGACTACTTTCGGTTACAAGCAACTCCACAAAACAAAGTGTATCAACAAACTGGGGGAAACTTTAAAGGATTTCGAGGACCCCCATCACAGAAAGGGTATGTACTAGGAAATATTTTTAAGGATGTATTTCGATCGGTGATACCTCTCATGAAAAAAAGGTTTAGCCACTTTGGGTTAAACAGCCCTACAAAAGGATGTGCACATCGTAAGCGACGTTAGTCGTGGCTAAAGAAGCAGGAACACAACTCTTGGACAAAGTCACCACTCTACTGATAGGCAAACGCCCCTTGCCCAAAGGTATAAAATGAAAAACTCGTCAACCCACTCTTCTAATAGAAAGAAACGGAAACGTGTACAGAAAGGAGCTGGAAAAGAAGATCATACGCCAGATATCTTTGATACTATCTAAATAACATATCACGATGGCGGAAAAAAACAAAACATCATCAGGAAGAATGTGGAAAGAGTGAGAAAGACTTGTTTCATGTGCCTTCTCTGCAAACAACACATACTCAGTATAAGATCATCGATGTACATCCTATCGCAACCCTATCGTATATCGCACCTATCGAGTTTTCTATCCCACGGTCATCTGAAGAGTTTTTAAATCTTGCAAATACATCTCTATCTCAAGGTAAAGATCTCCAAGTCAGATGGAAGTGATCTTGAAGACGAAGCAAAAGTCTCACTCATCAACTATCAACTATCTTCAGCCAAATAGATATTACTGTAGGAGGACGTTTGGTTTCATCCGCTTCCGATTACCTATGCATATCGTGCCATGATGGAAACGTTGTTGAATTTTGGGGAGGACGCTAAAACATCTCATCAGCAATCGGCTTTGTTTTACAAAGATACCGCTGAATACATGAACGAAACGGATCCTGCTAAAGATAATCTCTGGTTGAAAGCGAGACATGCATGGACGACGTTTGCATCAGGATCTATTTCACCAATCCCGTTTGATGCTTAATGGTTTAGAATTATCTATCAAGTTACACCGACACAAAGGTGCTTTTAGCTTGATGAGTGGAGATGAAAATGCAGGTAGCAAGTTAAATGTCATGGATGCTATACTATACGTTACAAGTGTCAAGTTGTCTAGTGGTGCTTACAACGGTATCAACTTGGTCTTCCGTGATCTTACCGTCAAGTATCCCATCACAAGGATCAACCCCAAGTTTTTTTTTCAGTGCAAGCGGGAAATCTCGTAGCAAATCTAGATAATGTATTTTATGGTACACTTCCTTCTCGTCTTGTGATTGGCATGGTGGATCATACCGCTTTCAATGGATCATGCAAAGGAAACCCCTTCAACTTTCAGCATTGCAACTTATCATCGCTTGGTGTGTACGTAAATGGTACTCCAGTACAGGATTAAAGTCTTCGTTTTGATTTTTTCTAAGGAACAATACGTCAACGGATATTAATCCCTATTTTCCGGGATAGGAGCATCGCGCTGCAACACTGGAAATGGCATCACTCGTAGAGACTACCCACATGGTTATACCCTTTTTGCAATAGCTAGTATCAGACTGGAACTACATTTTGCACAAGCCTTGCCTCATACCATCACTGTGATAGCATACGCTGAATACGAGTCGATCTTGGAAGTGGATCAACATCGTAACGTCATGACGGATTATGCAAACTAACT
>JAAAKL020012394.1:0-13059 GCA_010016065.2 Carybdea cf. marsupialis auct. non (Linnaeus, 1758)
CGACTGTTTAAATAACATAAACTATGAACACCCGTGACGTGAACTTCTGACAATACACAAGGAAACTCGCTTCGAATTCGAAGGATGACTAAGAAAAATACAACTTTTGGATTCATACAAACCCTTTCAATCACTTTACATTTCAATCATTTGTTTAATGACTGTTAAGTAGTAGAGTATTGATTGCAACTACAAAGTGATCCTTCCAGCGATATTTTAGCGAACCGAAGAAACCGCTAAACTGACGATTCTCCATTAATGACAAGTTTTAAAATGCTTTCAAGAACGGTGATCCCTTCCCTTAGGCAAATAAATGCCTTGGAGGTAGGGGCTGGCAATTTTACAAATGAAAATTTTCGGAAAATTTACAACAAATTCAACATTATATTTGTGCACGACTAGAAAATATAACACTTTGTAACTTTCAATGGGCTGTGGACAGAATGATGGGTAGGATGGCTGTCCTTCCATGGTCAAGTCGCATGCTACAGAGAGGCTGGTCTCCAAAATTGCGTAGAGCTGGATGTGATGTCTAATGGTGGAGTAGCAGGAGCTAATGTGGCGATTATAGAAGGGTTAACTATTTTATCATCGGGCCACGCATAGCTAAGTTGGTAAAGCAACACTCCGCGATTGCGTGGTTACCGGGTTCGAATCCGGGTAGTGACCTTTTCACCTTTCTCTAGTATCTCTTCAATCTTGATACTTTCAAATCTGCTCTTCTCTACGAAACTTAAAAATTGCGTGAAATAGTAGATTCGTTTCAATAAATTATCTAGCCAGATACTGGTTATAGAGATCTTCTGAAGTGAAAATAGAAAACACTTTAGTCAAGAACTTACAAGACATGAGATAATTTTAACACACTGCTGCAAATAACACTAATAACATTTATTATAATACGTTATATAGTGTAAACATTGACAGTCACCATTTCCCAACGACATGGTCGATAAATGGATAAACACTGGCGCTTATGTCAGTTGAATTGAGATTAAGTAACACTATACTGAAATAGAACTATTCCACGACGCCACCACCAAGCGTGCAGTATGCAAGTAAAATGAAAGTAGTAGCGTGCCTATGACGTTTCTTTCGCAGTGTCAAAAAGTGAAATTCTTAAGCATACTTAAGTTTCTTAAGACGAATCCGCCAAACATATACAGTATCCAGAAAGAGAAGGCGATTTTGTGACGAACTGTTTCTGTCATATTATCAAAAGGGGCTTTGTTGTACATTTACAGAAGTTTCTGAAGGCAAATCGCTAAGCGGCGGTACACTATCAAAATAGTAACACTTGTCTGAATTTTTTTAATTTTTTTTACTGTATTCACCCTGATCAAGGCCGAAGTCACGTCTAGGAACGGGTTACTTTTTCTTTTCGAGTGACAATCTAATCATGCTTACTTTTTTATGCTTACTTTTCAAGCTATTTAATGCTTGCAATTCTTGTTATTTACGCATGTAGTCCCCCCTCTGTCCTATCTCTCGAAACATAGTTTCCCACTTCACGAGAACAGATGACAGAGCAAAGTACCTCCGGGATCGTGGCGGGCAAGCTCAGGGTCGATTCGAACTGACGGCCCTCGAAGCGTGAGTCTGACTCGATCACTATGCCACTACTGTGTATGAATTTAAATTTAATAAATAAATTTATGTAAGTAATTATTATGTAATATAAAATTATATATTAATATAAACTTAAATCAAAAGTTGTCTTTAAAACTAACAATCATGTTGCTTAGTATGTCTTCTTAGTAAACAGATATCGGTTGTGTGCAGGAGACGTTTGCATCATAGTATCAAAGAGTGAAAACGTTTAAAAAGGTTCGCAAAGGCACCAGCACTAGGCGGCTATACGTTACCCGAAAGTGAAATTTGTGCCATTTGATTCGATCTGATCAGATCTTACTTTTTCTCCCAGCAGTAGAAGAAGATCCGAAATAAATGTATCCCTCATTACATGATTTTTCGACAGTATTCACATCGTAGCATATAACTTTTATGTTGTAGTTTTTAATAATTGGATAAAGTCAACTACTGCAGGGGCATAAAAACCTTTATTTCAGCTCACAAACAGCAGACATTTGCAGCAGAAGCTTCCGTCACATGGCAGTATGCCAAAGTTTAGGGTTCTTGTAGAATTTTCAAAAGTTTACGAAGGCGCAACAGCTAAGCAGTAATGCACTATCAAAAAATGAAATTTGTGTGATGAAAGTTTACAGTGGCTCTTAATGTAAAAATTCATGTTGCTTAGGATCCTTTCGCATTTCCTAATCACTTATCACATCCTGCTATTAAAGAAGGGAGATCTTCAGTTATTAGAGAATCACAGGACAATGTCCCTTATAAGCCTCACTAGTAAGGTATTGTTAAAGATTCTAAAGCGTAGAATGATTAGTAAGCTAAGAGGGGAGATTGCACGGACTGGTGTACCGATAGGGACCATTTGATCTTCATGATCTTTATGTTGTTAAGATTGACCGATTTTTGAAAAAAGAAGAATAATGACAAGACGTGGTAATGTTCAATGTCTGGCACCTACTTTGCAGAGGTTTTTTCAATTTTTTCTAGGAGTGGACTGAGAAACCGCCCGAAAAATATGTCACAAGGCCTAGTATTTTGGAATCTCCACATTTCGAAATCCCTACTAGCCCTACTACAATGAGCTTAAGTAGGCATACGCTATCGTGAATGTTACAGATGCCATTTACTAGATACTGAGAAGGGAAAGGAATGCTACCTAAAGTATTTCAATTATGGCTTGACTTCAGATCGAAAATGCAAGCGTGTACGAAACAGAGATAAGAGAAACAATCTTCAGTAATCCAAAATTACTCAGTGCGCAGATATTAGAGAGAAAATAGAAGCAGCAGAAGGCGAAAATGTATCAAAGGTTGCTTTGAATGCACAAAACCTACATGAAGAGAGGTCCCCTTTTCGGACTCGGGCATCTGGCACTACATTCAGCTTCAAGAATCTTGAAATATTGCCTATATATTTCAGTTCTAACGTAAATAAATGACTCCAAGCAGCATGGAATGTTTTTTAATAGAATTTAATCAGAAATGTGATTCAAGATTCATAGTTGGGCCCTAACAAACTGACTGAAAGATAAGGAATAAATTGTTATAATTTATGTTAGGAAAAACCACTAATTTGTAGATAAGGAGGGCGAAAGTTTTGCCTGCCAACTTTTTAACAGCTTGTTTTCAGCACACGAAGTGTTGGTACACCAGACAAGGGTGAGTTGTATGTTGGTCAACATTCATGTATTATTAAACAGACAAAACATAGTAAAAAAGAAAAAATCAGCAGGATGGACGCAACGGAAAAGAAAAGGAAAGAAAGCGAAGCAGGGCGACAGTCGGAAATAGCAGGTTGATTTTCGATGTCGCCACCAGTCAACGGCGGTACATTATCAAGACAATATTCTGCAGCGGTTATGTGCCTGAGTCGTTTCCGTCACAGCACCGTTGTGATGCGCAAGGAGCTCAGGAAGGACTGTGAAAATAAACAAATCATGTACTTCCGGGTATCAGGCAACATTCGAAAAAGAGTATATCAAAACAGGACGTGATCTAAAAACCCTCATGGCACCTAGAATACCACTTTACTGCCTCGGCCGTCAGACTGGAAATCTAGCAAAACGACAAAGCGCTTTCCCAGGTTGCCATACAAAGAGAAAAAAGTGTTGTGGGGATCCATGCTTGTGTTTAGGAGTAGTAGGCTAGGGAGAAATTGTCTAAGATCCATTGTTCTAGACGTATCTTGCGATGACGAAGTTTAGTAATATAGATGAAAGAATTGCTATTGGCTCTTCTTTTGCGCAAGTTTTAGATAACATTTTAGTGCGTTTTCCATGAAAGTAAACATTTTAAGAGAACGGATTGTTCATTTTTTTACTCAATAATGTACTTTTAATTTTACTTACGTAAAAGGAACAAGACAATTCTCTCCGTCTCTCCATGTTATCTTTGAAACAGATAAATGCAATATTTCCAAATATGATTGATAGAAAACCTCTTTTTATCTGACAATACTTACGTTGATATTCCGAATTTACCGTCAAAGACCAATCTTATCTCGACTTTTGTTTACCGGGCTTTTGCCATCTGCTCTAAAAGTAGATTCGATGGAGAATTACCCACCGTTACAATTATTTTGCTACAAAATGAGTACATGGAATATGTATGATGTAGTACTTATCATTGGAAAAAGTTTACTTGTCTATCGATTAGCATGTCACTGTGATGCTGAGTATGTAGGCAATATGTCCCAAAGGTAGTAAGACAGAAATGTGCTCGGTGTCAGAAAAGGGTAATGGAAAAGTATCAAGAACTTTAAGTAGTTGTTTTAGCGAAACTACCTCCTTATCCCCAAGGTAACTCAGTAATTGACCTGCCTTTGAATGAAAATCTGTCAGCCGGCAACTTTCAAGAGGATTCCTTTAGGGTAGTAGACAAGTTTTGTTCTCCGTCTCATCTTCCCGTCGTATCTGCATTTATTCAAACAAAGAAGCCTGTTCTTCCTCGCTCACAAGAATCTATTTACAACTTAAACTTCTCTCAATAACGTAAGTGATCAAGAACGTGATTGGTGTTGGTGTTGGTATTGGTGTTAAGTAGAACAATGTACATTTCATTCATTTTGTACAACTTCTTCAAAACGTTCCTTACCTTTACTCCAGACAATTGCTGTGACCAGTGCCTGGCTAAAACGTTTTGCAAAAGAAATTTGTTGCTGAATTCAAGTTTGATATTTCAATTTGGCTAAACTCTTTTCTAAGAGGACACTGCAACATCTTTGGGGGGAGTGAAGATGTGATGATATAACTGCTGCTACTGTGTCACATGAAATCATCTTTAGACTTGATAAAGAGCATCCTCCTTTAATTCAAATGGAGAATGCTGATATTGCTCGGTACGAAAAAGGGGTAAAAATTTCATTTCCTTTATTGACAGCAGCTCCATTGATTTCATTTCTTATCAAAATTCATTTTGTTTCACACACAGATACAATAAACATAACTTTGTTTCACCACATATAACCTCACATAATCATACTTCGTGTCCTTTGTCATTTTTAATACATATTAGCAAAGGTTTCGTATTGTCATTTTACTCTTTAACACGCCCTTAACAGTCCTATTTCCTTTGTTGCGAACTTCTTATTGTTACGTCTATGGCAAGAGCGTCCCATACATTAGGTATGGCATTGCGGATAGAGTGGTAGAATTTTCCCGAACTTTGAATCCTCCATTACCAATAGAGAGGCACTAGTATCCTATCCTTTGATTACGACATTACAGATAGAGGGGCAAGATTAAGCCATACATTGAGTATGGCATTGCAGATAGAGTGGTAAGAGCATCCCGTACTTTGAGTACAGCATTGCAAATAGAGTGGTAAGAGCATGTCATAACTTGAGCATGACATTGCAGAAATAGAGGCAATAGTATCCCTTAATTTACATATGGCATTACAGACAGAAAGGTGATAGTATCCCCTACTTTGAATACGCGTTTACAGTGGTAAGATTATCCCGTACTTTGAGTATGGCATTGCAGATAGAGCGGTAAGATCATCCCGTACTTTGAGTATGGCATTGCAAATAGAGTGGTAAGAGCAGGTCATAACTTGAGCATGACATTGCAGAAATAGAGGCAATAGTATCCCTTAATTTAAATATGGCATTGCAGACAGAAAGGTGAACGTATCCCCTACTTTGAATACGCGTTTACAGTGGTAGCATTATCCCGTACTTTGAGTATGGCATTGTGGATACAGTCGTAAGAGCATCCCGTACTTTGAGTAAGGCATTGCGGATAGAGTGGTAAGAGCATCCCGTACTTTGAGTATGGCATTGCAGATAGAGTGGTAAGAGTACGCCTTATCTTAAATATGGCATTCCGCTTACAGTGGTAGGTAAGTATGGCATTACAGACAGAAAAGTGATAGTATCCCTTAATTTGAATATGCGTTTAAGTGGTAGGAGTATCCTGTACTTTGAGAATGGCATTGAGGATAGAGTGGTAGGAGTATCCTGTACTTTTAGTATGGCATTGTGGTTTGAGTGGTAAGAGCACCCCGTACTTTGAGTATGGCATTTGCGGTTTGAGTGGTAAAAGTATCCCATACTTTGAGAATGGCATTGCGGATAGGGTGGTAAGAGCATCCCGTACTTTGAGTATGGCATAGTGGTTTGAGTGGTAAGGGCACCCCGTACTTTGAGTATGGCATTGTGGTTTGAGTGGTAAGAGCATCCCGAACTTTGAGTATGGCATTGCGGATACAGTGGTAAGAGCATCCCGAACCTTGAGTGTGGCATTGTGGTTTGAGTGGTAAGAGTATCCCATACTTTGAGTATAGCATTGTGGTTTAAGTGGTAAGAGCATCCCGTATTTTGCGTGCGGCATTGCAGATAGAGTGGTAAGAGTACGCCTTATCTTAAATATGGCATTCCGTTTACAGTGGTAGGTAAATATGGCATTGAAGACAGTAAGGTGATAGTATCCCTTAATTTGAATATGTCTTTACAGTGGTAGGAGTATCCTGTACTTTTAGTATGGCATTGCTGATAGAGTGATAAGAGCATCCCGTACTGTGAGTATGGCATTTGCGGTTTGGAGTGGTAAGAGTATCCCACACTTTGAGTATGGCATTGCGGATAGGGTGGTAAGAGCATCCCGTACTTTGAGTATGGCATAGTGGTTTGAGTGGTAAGAGCACCCCGTACTTTGAGCATGGGATTGTGGTTTTAGTGGTAAGGGTATCCCATACTTTCAATTTGGCATTGCGGATAGAGTGGTAAGAGCATCTCGTACTTTCAGTATGACATTGCGATTTGAGTGGTAAGAGTATCCCATACTATGATTATGTAAGATTATCCTAAGCTTTCAATATGGCGTTTGAATATAGTGATAAAAGGCTTGTTTACACTCGTATAGTTCTTTGTTTACGCAATAGAGTTATTAGTCCTACAATTACGAATTACTACTACAAGGAACGGATACAAAGGTTCTTTGATCAATTTATAGGGTTCACAAGCTCCTCACTGATACTCAAGTTGTCTTTTGATCATCTAAGAAATAGCATCCGTATTTTAAGAATGAAATGCATATTTTAAGGCGCACTAACGTGAGCGTATATCTGGGCTTGTCATGGTAAATATATTATCAAAATAGAGATGAGAAGAGAGGCTTTCACTTACTATTTTGTGGACTACAAGAGAGAACATATATGTCAACGCCTGGATTTATAAATGGGGTCCATTTATTTCCATCTTTCTCCAGTAATCATCATCATCTGAATAGGTTTGCTAGAGATAAATACATCTATCACGCCATCCATCTCAATCCTGCATCAGCAGTGAAACTTCTTTAAAATGTTATTCCCTGACATGACAAAGCTGACTGTTACAGATGATAGCACAGTGGCTGTCTTGCCTTAAACCATGCTTCAACATCCAAAACAGGAGATCACTGGTAAGCTAATCCTTCGTTGCCATATTTTCCCTCCAAATCGCATTCACCTCTCACGTTTGATAGCAAAACTGCTAAGGGTTTTTTCCGTGTAGCAGAGCTTCATTTTGACTTTCTGTCCAGGAACTGTTAAATACGGTTCTTAGCATCCTTGAATCCACCAACTCTGAATTGAATTGTCACTGTTACTTTCCGAGTTGTTGCAACATAAATCTGATTTCAGCAGGCTGAAAGAGTTCAACTGAAAGAGTCTGTACTGTGACAAGCTGTTCAAAGCTAGTGCTGTTATGCTTTGAAACATTGTCACAGAAAAGCTACGACTTTAGATGCTGAGGATGTGCACTGACAGTGAGATCGTCTTCAACATCAACATCTGTCAAATTCCTTACTAAGTGTCGTTTCGATTGCCTTTATATTAGTGTAAAACCTAATTAGCAGCTTTGGTCATCTGCGGTTTTCATAACATTATCAACGGTGTTACTAAAGAGAAAAGATGCCTCTATGTCACATTGTAGAGCACTTGTGTTGATAACATAGATTTCTGTGGCTCCATCAGGACATTTTACTGAAGCTCATGTAATTTTTAGAAGATTATCATAGTCATACTTACTCTCTCATTAGGAAAGCCGTAAGTCAATAAGATATTTTAAAACTGTGGTTCAAATCACAGGCCTTGGCAAAATCTCGGTCCTATAACATTTTTTAACGTGCACTCCTAAAAGGAGCAGCCAGGCAGTAAAGATTTGGTCTATGATTTGAAATTTTAGAAAACTAAGGTTTTCAATTTTAAGTTCTGTTCATTGCAGAAGTAGAGTGTTGTATATATTTAGTTGTATGGAAGTTACAATTAGTCTTTTTGTAATTTTTTTTGGCAGAATCCACAATTTTGAGGAGGAGTATTTTGCATCCTTGCGTTCGTCTCTAAATAACTTTTCTGTTATAAGAACTTGTAAATAGCCCCCGGAGGATATCCCCTTTCACAAAACTTCCTTGAGAAATTTTATCAAGTCGAGCTGCTTCCTTCTCTCTTTCCAAATTTGTTTGTATTTGGCAGTATTGCCTCGATTTGATTGATTCCACAAGGATTTTCTTCAAACTTTGTCGAGGCATTAATTCTGCGTCAGCATCTGCAATGTCATGTTTATTCCTAAAATCTTTAGAATTGGACTTCCGTTTAACATGCAGTGGTTCAGTCTGACTACCGGCTTTCAACTTGTAATTATTCGATAATCTTCTCATACTTAGTCTTTGATAGTTTCCCAGCAAGACTTTATTCCTTATTGGCATCTGAATTAATTTGCTGGACGCACGTTCCTTTTTTAATTCATTTTTATAGACTCTCCTATGTTGCGATCCAAAACAATTGCCGTTTGTTTTAGTAAATTCCCATTGAGTTCGACGTTTGTTGAGACCAAGGGGCGATGGCGCTGCTTTTTCCGTGTCAAGTAAATTGCCTGTGGTGAGACCTTTTAATAATCGATGACAAGTTGTTTGATGTAGAATTTAGAGACGGTTCTTATGTTCTTAATTGCAAAACATAAAATATATTTTTCAAGGCAAACGATTATTGATCTTTGAGCTCAGTATTTGTTATAAGTGGGCACTAGTCATATCGTAGAAACAGTGATTACATTTTGTTATTGGCTCTGAGAATACACGTGATTATTCCGTGATCATATGATGTTCACTCAAAATGTGTGTCAAGGAATGACTGTCAAAAGCATTATTTTTCTGCTTCTTATTCATCTAAATTATAATCCTATTGGGTTCTTCTACCGTTTGATACATAATTGTCCATTCCCGCTCAACACTATATCTACGATTTTGTTGTGAGACATATCAAATAATTTTATCGGATGAAATCATAAAAAATGTTTTAATTCTCATGGAGATATTTTGACAGAAAAAAAGTGCTTTGCTAATTCCAGCCCAAGCATTTGTACCTCCACGAATTATCAAAGACTTTAGTTAATAACTGTCTCATAATAAATGTAGTTTTATATGGGTCCGTTCCGCCTTTTTCATTGCCATTGCCTTCTTCATTACCACTGCTTTCTTCATTGCCACTGCTTTCTTCATTGCCACTGCTTTCTTCATTGCCACTGCTTTCTTCATTGCCACTGCTTTCTTCATTGCCATTGCCTTCTTCTTTGCCATTGCCTTTTTCATTGCCATTGCCTTCTTCTTGCCATTGCCTTCTTCATTGCCATTGCCTTCTTCTTTGCCATTGCCTTCTTCATTACCATTGCCTTCTTCATTGCCGTTGCCTTCTTCATTGCCGTTGCCTTCTTTATTACAATTACCTTCTTCATTACCATTGCTTTCTTCATTACTATTGCTTTCTTCATTGCCACTGCTTTCTTCATTGCCATTGCCTTCTTCTTTGCCATTGCCTTTTTCATCACCATTGCCTTCTTCATTGCCATTGCCTTCTTCATTTCCGTTGCCTTCTTCATTGCCATTGCCTTCTTCATTACCATTGCCTTCTTTATTGCCATTGCCTTCTTTATTGCCATTGCCTTCTTCATTGCCATTGCCTTCTTCATTTCTACTTCTGCCTTAGTTGAAGCATAGCAAAAATTCAAGCTTTTACTGTACTGCTATTAAAGGATGTGATTTTGACTCCAGGCTTATTCTCCTCAATGCTCATAAGGGATTTATAGGCCAACGGACTGAGCAACATCCCAAGAACATTAATGGTAGCTCCAAGTGAGAATTTCCAAGCTGAAGCAAAAGTAAAAAACCATCCCTTATCAAAATTGTTTTATTTAGTTATAGTGTCGGAAGGAAAAAACTCCATGTTCTTGAATGCCGATGACATCAATATTGAACCTAATAAAAGAAGTCAAAATCTACTGATATTGATTGATGATATTTTAGAAGCGGACATTGAATTTGAAAGTCATTGTCTGTTGTTTTTAAACTTACAAGTGTTTTTTATTGTTTGATGATACTTTGACTTTGATGTGTCTGTGAGATTTGGCTGCAAGATGATGTTTTGTCAGAACCGTGCAGAGGTCAGAACAGCAGTAACCCCCGTAATGATCTTCGCGACGGGCGATGTAGCATAGATTCCTGCATTATAATTGAAAGTCAGTCTTCGGTAATTTATTAAAATTGTCGTTCGAAATCCTATAAATTCTTCTCTACATCATAAATTAAATGGACTTTTGATGATGATTGCTGGGCCAATGGACAGTCCTTCCATGGTCAAGTTACATGGTCCAGATTGGAAAGCATCTAAGATATTGAAATTGAATATCGACGTCCAATGCTGGATAATAGGCCGTAGTGGGAACTAGAGAATCTGATTTATGCTATGATTGGAATCACTATAACTCAGTTAACCCTATCCAAACTTGATTTTTGAGATTCCCAGTGTTGGAATGGAGCGGGTAGAATTTAGTGCAACAAGGTACGAAAAATGCATTTAAGATGATTTGGAAATGCAGGTTTAACGGAGTGTTTTATGCGTAAACATTTTGTATTGTTTGCAGGTGACTCCTCGTCGGGGTGTTTTTACAAATTGCGAGGAAAAGTGTTTTTCAAAATACTCATGTATAAATTTCAGCAAAGTCATAAAGCCTCAACAAGCCCTTTATGATATATCAAAATGATATGGAGGAGAGTGCCTATTAGTTCTTCCCCGTCTTGGTAGGGTTAATTGTTAAAAAGTCACGAACGCGTACGTTTTATACACGAGTCTCACTGGTAACATGTTTCACATATTTATTAATTGTCAATCTCTTGTGAATGTAAATAAGTAAATAATTCACAGTGATGTAATGTTTTAAATGGAAAGAATAATGGCAGTGCGAAAATGCTTGAAATAACGCGCAGGATAATGAAATATTTTGCAAAACTTCACATTTAACAATAAATTTGTGTTGATTTATAATTTATTCAGATTCTTATGGAAGGTAATCTTAAATCATAGCAATAGACAGAACCTGGCGTTAATCTCATTCTACGTGTAAATGTGAAAACAGAGGCTAAAAGTTTTAAATGAAGCATGACGGCATATAAAATAACACTAGAATTCGATCATACGCTGATGTTTTCAGTGTTGCGATGTAAAATATATCATCATCAGGAAAGTTCTACAGGTATATTTGGGTTGTGTTTATATGAGATAAAACAATAGAAAACAAGCATAACTTTGGAAAATAACTTAATGAAATACAGATGGATAATTTGGTCAAATGGGAATACTGAAACTATTTATAATGTGACACGTATACACAGAATGTGGAATGACATACAATGGTACAAAAACAAAACTACACACAATCCAAACAAAGAAATGTGGAAACCAATTGGTAATTACTAAGATTTGGATTGAGTTGGGATATCAAAAGACTTGCATGGCTGGAAAGTGCAAGGTGGGAACTGCATTGAGAAATGATTTTAAAGATAGACCGAGAGATGTAGTGCCCAGTAGGCCAACCGTGCTCCAGTATGGCAGAGTAAGATGGACTACAATGACGATTCCCAGTTAAAATGATCAGAGATTTGAGTATGTAAATGGCACCTGGTTTACCCTAGGTAAAAAGCATCACAGCTTTTACAGCTAAATAAACAATACTTCATCTGAGAGCCTTACGAATTCCGTAAATGGGAAATTATCCCTCAGTCGAAAGACAAACGTAAGACAACACGCACATCACCTTTTGCAAACGCTACATTTATCAATTTACGTGATTAATGAGGTACATGTAACGAAAGGTTACCTGCGAACTGCAAAGCCATGTATAAAACAAATTTTAGGAATAGTAAGACCCATGAGACAACGTTCAAACGTTTTATCAAGAGCAAATCCAAAATTCAAGAAGACGAACTGGAGAACGATTTTTCAACAAACACCGATGGATCGTTTCCATTTCAGAACGGAGAATTTCATAGTTAGAACCAATTATAAAATAGCGATTGAAAAGAGAAAAATTAAACCTTTCTTATAGAAAGAAGGTATAAAATTATCAACGTTAGTGAAGAGGGTAGTAAAGTAGGCTTGTGGTATGGTGAAGACAACAGCATTGAACTATCATTAACAGTCTTTGACATGCAAGAATAGTAGCATGCCATCTCTTTCTTCTTCTACTCTAAAATTGATGCTCACATGCCGGTAATTCAGATAGTTTAGAAATAAACTGACATGGTTTCTAGACTAAAGTAGGACCAAACAGTCATCAATAAATTTTGAGCAGTACACAAGACGAAACTCGCCAGGCATTCAGCTTCTGAGGTGTTAGTTTTTACTTTCATCTAAAGATTGATGAAGCTAATGGGACATGTTGCAGATGTTTCTAAAACCTCCAATTCTGAAAAAGATTTGAATTAAGAAGCCTCATTCCATACTTAGAGCTCTTAATCTGAGGAATCATCCGAGCTTTTCTCGCTGCTATCTTTTTATTCTTTCCTCTCCCCCATATGACATACAGAAATTTGATATTTACCTTCCTTCTAACGATTTTTATAGTTTTGATTTTACAGAAAAGGAATACCTTTACCTTTACCGAGAGCCTCATCATGGTTGATGGTTGGCAAACACGAGTCGAACAGCTTCCCTCCACCTGTCT